>OZ026851.1:8583654-8884696 GCA_964023205.1 Lutraria lutraria | reverse complement strand
ACCTGTTGTGTTTCAAAGTCATCTAGTAAAACAAGTGTTTTGTGCACATCACCAGACTGTAATGACATCATTTAATCCAATCATCAACAACATGGCTGAAACAAAGATATAAGACATTTCATGTTAAGTGAAGATGTTTATCTTGCTCTTATTCAGCAAAGCAATTACTTTAAGTTACCAAGTAACAGTCTATAAAGTTACACCAAAGTAACAAAATCATAAATCAAAGTACTCATGGAAACTGAATTTACATAGACATACACTGCAACATGGAACGGGAACTATAGTTTAACAATTGCATAGCAGATGTAGAAAAACACAGTTCATCAAAATTTATTCATGTCAAATCAGTGATGGCTATGGTATCACTCAGCTTATAAAAATCTCCAAGATATGGAAATTATCTTACAAATCTGTTTATATATTGCATTATTTATATGAA
The DNA here is from genome assembly GCA_964023205.1 of Lutraria lutraria. Lineage (NCBI taxonomy): Eukaryota > Metazoa > Mollusca > Bivalvia > Venerida > Mactridae > Lutraria > Lutraria lutraria. The sequence continues at coordinate 8,884,254 of OZ026851.1, read as the reverse complement.
AATATAAATTGCATTAGAGTGCAACGTCCCCAAAGCAACACCCTTTGGGAGTAGCAAAATTATGTTGTTGTGAGAGATTGTTGCTCTAAAGAGATAAATTGTGCAGTGGGAAAAAATCGCTATTGTTGAAGGGAGGTTGTTGCTAAAAAAAGGGCCATACCAGAGAGGTTGTATTGTATCAGGATTTCAGTAAATGTAAAGGATAATTTAATGTACACGCAACAACATTGAAGGCTCATTGGAATTGGTTTATGTTTTTCTTATCTGCGACAATAATATTGATGAATTGACAAGATAGAGCTGTTTGTTAAGTGTTAATCTGACATAGACATCACTCCACTTCCATTTATCCCAGATTTACTGCCTTAATGGTCAGGACAACATGAACCTGAATTACACTCCATGCATCCACTGCTATCAATATTTCAAGTCAAATGAGGATGTAAGACATAAATGTATCCGGTGGAATTGCTGATTAGAGTTTGATACATTAATGATACATTCGTATTGTCAAATATGTCTTGATATTAGGTACACAAAGCATAGTGTCTGGTTATTTTCATCATTTTCATATTTTCTGCCTGAACATATAGTTAGCAACACCAGAATCCAGCAGTGTCAGAACACTAAAACAATCGATTGTTTAGGAAAACTATTGATTGTCACTGATTTTGGAATGGTCCGATTAGTTATCGATATTCAGAAACAATCGGGACATCACTACCGTATATTGTTTTTGGCCTGCAAGATGCAGGTGGTAATGTCAGGCTCTGATGTATTAACGTTGATTTTATCTACTGTTCGGAAAATAATTTCGCAATGCCAAATTATTGTTCTATATTCAATTAAGATTGACCAATTGTTGTAAAATTTGGTATGTAGCAAGGGTGTATTAATTAAGACTTAATGTTTGGGGATTTTAATGTCAAGGTCATTGTATATCTTTTAAAAATTTAAGCCCTATTAACTGTTGAAAACCTGGATTGTTGGCATGATTACTGCAATTTCTTGCTATCATCTTCAGATAATAAACGGTATTGCTAAGTGAAGGCCTTCGTTGAATGTCGAATTTCAGTAAAATTCTGATAATTGAGTTTTGGTTTTCAGCAACATTTCTTAGAGACATGCTTTAAATCTTGAGAGAAATCTTGTAACCTCTGCACTACATGGCAGCTTACATACTTTCTAAATGATTTCTTATTGTCTGTATGTGATTCAATTCCTTGGAGTGTGAATCTGTGATTTTGGAATATAAATTACTATCTTTCATTGAATTCTGAATTTGGAATTGATTTTCAAATATATTTTCATCCAATTTGGAACTTTATCACACCCAATTAGTGTTGTACAGTTCCTGTGTGCCTGACTAGATGGTATCCAGATTTCTATCTGTCAGTTCCATGTCAGTTACATTCTACCAGTATATCAGAATAATTTGCTGATATCTATGGCTGTTGTGTTGAAACATTTTTGTAACATTCAGACTTGTAATTATGCCTCATTGAAAATTCTTTCAAACTTTATTCTCTGAAATTCTCTTCACCTTTCTTTTGCTATTTTAAGTATTTAACGAATGTCATGAACTTTAGACAGTACCATATAGATATATAGATGGTTAAAGCTCCATTGGGATTTTTAAGCAGCACACTCCCACCATAAAAAACCCTATAATGATTTTCGCTGAAATCCCTTAAGATATAGGGTCCATAATTATGTCAGCAGAGCGTTTTTCTGAATCTATGTTCATTGTTTGGAGGTCGATTTCATATGAAAAGGGTTGGCAGAATGGGGCCAATAGGAAACTAGAAACTTTTTTCTATGTAATCTCTGTTGAGTTTATCACATGTAAAATCATCTGTGCCGTAATCACTCATGTATAAGACGCATGTTTTCACGTCCAGAATCGGGTACAAAAATCCAATGCATCTTAAACATAGGTGTAGATCTTAATCTGAATTTTCTGCGACAAAACTCTGTAAAAATTGAACATAGTTGTTTACCATAAAGTGTTGTAGCAAACAGCTTGTTAAACACCTAGGGGGAATAAATCTTTTGTATCTTGTGTTTATTACATTTTCTGGATTTGAACATACAGAAATCAAGTTGAGTGCAGACTTATAATAAGTTCATAGAGCCAAACATGGAGCTTGCATATTTAAACATTTTCTTTATATTACTCTTTTTTTGTCCAATATCTTTCTAGAGAAAAATTGCTGGTTCCCTGGAGACCTGTTGTAAATGTTTCCTATGCTAATTTTATGGCAATATGACCAGTAGCATATTAAGCCGGTATCAAAATGCAAATATTGGTGTAATGTAATGCTTGCAAAACAGCAAAAAATGATGAATGTTTTCTGATGTTATATGAATACAAAACATTGTCATGGTTACCTACTGTACGTATGTTGAGTGAGATTGAACTGGTGGGTGATGTTTATGTAAAGATACATTGGGACAATTGGGATGTATTTTCTTCTATACATATTTACGTGACAAGAAAGATAAATTTGCGTATGCCGTGACTTACGGAAAGAACTGAAAACATGCACATCCGTGGGATGCTTAAATTGATGGATTTGAAATTTCTCTTCATATTTTCTAAAACTGAACAATTTCACTGATATTTAAATTTATGTCATTTGCTTTCCTAGTTTCATGTTAAAAATTATTTTTAAATATATGCATTTTGATTATTCTAAAATGAATCATTGTAAAATATTGCTTTCTTTCCATTTCAGGTAAGTCTTAATCATGTTTAGCATCAAGATTATCTACATTTAAGATGAGTAACTCTTGTCTGTATACTAAGCTGAACACACATCTGTGTTGTAGTTACCTCCCTTTGGTAAGTGAAAAATCATTTTGTTGAAAGAAACTGGTTTGCAGTGCACCAAAGGAACAGGTACGGTCTAAAATATACGGCGCTCTGATTGGTCAATCCGTTTCAGCTATTTGATTGGTTGCTGTTCATCGAGAAATTTCGGGGATTTCCGTATATCTGATAAATGTTCGCAGAAATCTATAAACCCTTTTAATGTTTGAAGTTATTTGCTAAATAGATCACAATTGTGTATTCAACAGGCACTGTTCATATTAAATAACAAAAAATATTAATTATAAAACAATGAATTACTCTAAAAATTGAGTGTTTTTGGTTGTTAAATCAGAAAATTCATAATTATGTATTCTAAAATGCATCGATCGGTATTATATGTTATGTGAATCAATTTCTTTAAAACATATATTCATCTTTTAATACCATTAAATATTTCTCTTACATGCAAAATGTACATCAGTTAGTCAAATGACATTTTAAGTTATTTTTTGTTAATTTAAATTCTTTTGTGTTAACACCAGAACTAAGATTATGATCTATGTTATATATTGTAAACATGATATCAGACACAAGTGGTCAAGAATATATTGACCCCCTTTGGTGATATGATCCATGAAGTATTTCTCCCATATAAGGGTCCAGGAATTGAGATGGTCGTGTTACGTAATATTGCATAACAACTTCTTAATTGGCTACTTATCTTGATTTTATTAATGCACGTATTGAAATTTAGACTATGAAATATACTGGTCAATTGACTATCAACTATACTGTTTGCATTAATTTATTTTAAAACATGTAGTCCAGAATCAGATAAAATAAGATTTATAAAATTGGGCACGACTTTTAAATTTATTATTAGCATCACATATTTTTTACATGAATTTTATAAGAATACAAGACTAATTTTGATGCAAAGCATCAAAGACGGCGCACATGTTGTTTCAAGTACAAGATATTTTACGTAAGAATAAATAATAAATTTTGAGAATGTGGATGTCTAGTGTGAACAAGCTTTTACTTTGATTTGGCCTTCTAGCCTTATCTGACCCATTATAAAATCTGACCTAGATTTTATTGATGAGCATCATGACAAATTTTCTACAAAATTTTGTCATATTTGTAACTAGATTACCCAAGTATGACGAAAGTTGTTTCAAACATGCATCATGTTACTATGTGACAAATTAGCAAAAACAAAACCTCTCATGAAAGAGATGTTTCTAAAATGCCAGCCAAGTAGTCATTCATGTTAAAGGTCTCAATCAATACAGGTCATACACAGATGATAACCAATTTTCATGTAAAGTTTGAAGATCTTATGCCCCACCGTGCACAAGTTACTTATAGTAAGGAGACTGTTTTGTTGTCTGAAGGAAAACCATTTGTTCAACCTACCCAACAACAACTGACTTGTACAAAGCAATATATTCCCAAATGTTCGAACAGGGCATATATAAGAAAAAAAGAAAAGTATGTATAACAAGTTAAAATAAATTTATTATCAAAAATGCATTCTTATGCAACAACAAATGTTAAGTTTATTAAAGAGATTAGTTAAACTGATACAAAAATAGTTACTAATTGCACTTTGTGGAGGTATAACAGCACATTCACGAAAGTTGAAAGTTTTAAGACGAAATGTGCATTAAATAAGATTTAAAAAGGAAACATGTACATGAAACAGTACAGTCACAACAATACTATAAATTCATATTAAACACAGTTGAGCAAATGTGCACTTAAGCTTGAGCAAATAGCATACCTGAATGTTGCTTTTTATGATAGTGAAAATACAAACTTATACATCACAATACTTAATATAATGTTTTATTTTACAAAATTGATTGCTATGAATATTTTTTAATACATTGAAATAGAAACATATTAGAATTTGCAAAAATTATGTTATAATCTAATTTGTATCATTAGTTCAGCATTCCTTCGACACTTACAACTGGCACAAGTAAAATACTAAAAATTAGTTTTGACAATTAAAACAAAACATTATTATGAAGTATGTGTAATGAAAACATAGTGTTAATAATAATAATAATGTTCTTAGATTGGTTATCACAAAGTACATAGCAAGCTAAAATGGTGGATTTAAGATGGCCCTATATCACTGTCATGAGTATTTACTCTAACAATCCAAAGGAAAAATCTCAATTGCCTATACAAAGTTTCTATGTTTTATCAGGTGACCAAATTAAATACTGACCTAATTCAGCCACTAATAACTGGTGAAGATTGCAAGCTCTACTTGGGAAAATAATCAATGGTCAATGGTTTAACAAAAATAAAGTTTTTACAGTTTAAATGGAAAAATGCAATAGGAAAGATTGAATTGCTTATGATATTATAAGAGTTACAAAAAATAAATTAGCAACATTTATACCAAGACAGTCCTGTAGTCTGGTACACACACAAAAATATACATATTTACAAAGAAATGTAAAGATAACAATAGTGACAGGAGAACTAAAATATAAGAGAACTTTTTTGCACTTTCCTTAAAGCTTTATACAGATATACATTTGAGGAAATAATCAATGGCACATGGATTATTAAAAATGATTTTTATGAGTTTAAATGGGAATAAAAAGAAACATGTCAAAGTTGAAAAATTGATTTTTTATGAGATCATACAAGTCGTAATGAAAACATGATTAACAACATCTCTACCAAGAAAGTCCTGTAGCCTGGTCTACACAAAACACAAGCAATATATATATACATAGACATATTTACTAAGATATGTAAACAACAACAATGGACAAGATAAAGCTCAAAGTCTGATCTCTGATAAGTTTTCTATTACTTTCCAAATGAATATTTACCCCAGATGGCCCAGTACCTAACTTTAACATAATTTAATGACAGAAAGACTGTTAATATACAGAAGGAAAAAGTATCAGAAAAGTTTATATTTCATTTTGTTATAGATGAACTAGAGCAATGAAAGTCCTACAGTATAATAAACCAAAGTGTTGTTTTTTACCATACAATAAATATTGTAGCACAATGGCATTTGGTTAGAAATAAATAGCCATGGTCAGTGTTCCTATAATCATTTGTTGGTAAGAAGTTTCATAAATATGAATTGAAGAAATTGACTATCAAAGCAATTATCCTTAATTTTTCTATGTTTCTTATTAAGTTTACTGATCACTTGCATAACAAACATATATAATAAAAAAACATCATGTTGTATTACCTGATTTCTTGGTAAAATTAATTTTCATTTAAAAAAACAATCATGGGTATTTTTTTACTCAAAAATAACTAAAAATTGCATGCACTGTCAAAAACAATTTTTTCTAACAGGCAAAAATTGTACTGTGAACACACAAAAATCTATAATTTTTATTATATTCTTTAGTCATACTATTGTCTAAAATGCTAATTTCTGGTTTTAGGCTTCTTTCCAAAATGTAATTATACCTTTAAAGCAACAAACATCTAAAATGTAAATATGTTAAATTAGAAAAATGTCTGCATGGTAAATTTGCATGTTCTGAAGAGTATATATTTATTGATTTATTTTTTCACAATATTATAGAAGTTTGTCCCAGAAAATTTTGCTGTAAAATTTACTGGCAACGACTCCACCATGCTGAACAATAGATCATCATCTACTTCTTGTGGTAACTTCCCAAATAATTTAACTAAATCATCTTAAGGTAACATCCTTTGAGAAATTGTCTCTATTGACTGACAACTTGCATCTGTAAGTTCTTGATCCTTTTGTTCCTTCGCAAGTTGGACATACACCTTCGACTAACTTCTTCTTGCGACAAGCTGTAAATGTATAAATAAAACACTTATTTATATATAAACGGGAACACAAAACAACACATGACTGTGTATTCTATACACAATGTCTTTCCCTTTGACAACATATGAAAATCAGTCAGAACTATTATGTGGTTTATGACCAAAACATATGTTTCCCACACAGACATCCGTATACATGACATTTTAACAATTATTGATTCTATTCATGAACTCGACCACTTACCAAGCATAACATTTCCAAATTTAAACAGTTTTTTTGGACTATTATAAATTTAATGTAAGCCAGTTGGCATTCAAATCTGAAATATAGAAATTCAAGCACTTTTCAGGGTTTGTATGAAACCCACAACTAATAAACAGTGAAAATAAAGCCTAATCCAAAAAGTAGTATGCCTATAGACAAAAAATTCCACACCTTTTGTACTACAAGCAGTATATGAAGCAACTTCATACAGTGAATCAATTGAATACACCAACTCCTTGTCTTTCATTTGCACAGCAAATCACCATTTTTTTAAAATGTTGTCAACATCCTCATCTTCTATTGACACAGGTACAGCATCATTGGAAATGAACTGAAAATATTAGTATTATAAATTTAAGCTCTGTAAGATATAGTCTATGAAGTTTAAAGGATAGGAAATTAAGTAGTTCTCAAGTTACTTACAGTTGGAATTACTTGTCCAAATCACCAAAAGTGAATAGTTTTCCTTTATACTATAAACATAATTATTGATTAAAGTTAATAGACCAAATCAATAATTACTTGTCTGGGACAACTAGTCAAGTGCTTATTTTGCAGACTGTAATTTTGAGTGAGTCACATTATTGAGAGGTCTTAAGGTGAGTTGTAACTGTATATATATTCAATTTAAATGAGTATGATTTTTTTCATCTACCTTTTCATCTTAACACATACTTTTTTAATATTAACTGATTACTGAAACGCTGATCAACTGCTGACATCTTAATATTGTTGCAAGTGTTAAGCTCAAATTAGACAGTAATTTCTGTGTTTGGAAACAAAGATTGGGCAAAAATGCAGGTGTTGCAGTTTGCATATTAACCTGATCATAGGACTGTATGTTATTAGGAACTGACAATTCAAATTTCAAAAGAGAATCATTCACTTGACTGAAGCGGACGTGCAACATACTCATAATCATTCAATAATTGGCTATATACTTCATGTACATCATAAAACAATGACTATGAATAAGAAAAGGCAGTTCTTTGAGTATTACCGTGCTCCAAAATATTTGACCAATAACCTGGAGTCAATTCATAAGAATGATCTTTATAATGAACAAAAAGAAAATCAAATAACTCATCTAATGTGTCATAAGATATCAGCACAGCAGTACCATCATCGCTGCGTAACCCATGTCTATTTCTTTCGTGGGAATCAAATAAAAGGAAATGATTAGTTTGAGGATCGATATACAAAGCGATTGTCAAACCATCAACAGTCAAGATTTGGTAAGGCGAGAGTAGGCGTGCTTGAGAAATTGTGTCGAAAAATGGCAATTGGCCCTAACGTAACTCGACAGGTCTGTTGATATTATATAGCCGTAATACATATCTGAAGCACAGTTCTCAATAAGTTTGGGGCCAACAGGCCCAAAAGCTAGACTAACAGACCTGCTTATAGGGGTCCGGGCATTTTCTATCAATATTTTATACACTTTTGAGATTCCTAACCGGCCCAAACACATTTCTAACTTATATCCATTATTGATGAGGCAATAAGTCACTGCATCTTATTGACATCTAGATTAAAACTTCCTACATGACAATATGCCTGGGTGTTCATTTTTCCTGATAAAATCTAACGTGAGGTAAGTTTCTAAGCGGCTAAATTGGCCTGCAGTTATTGAGAACCCTGCTGAGGTGTACTGTACATCATATAACTGACCCCTAAATGTAGCAACATTCGGTAAATCATTATGTCCAAGGTATCTAAGTTCACCGATGGACTGAACTATACTTCCATACAAGCGACATATCAAGACTTATGAAATTAAAAATACTGCAAGGCTGGCATTGAAAAAATGCCGAAAGAGCGACTATAGTGACATTGCAGTACACTGCATTCCATTATACGGTGCAAATTTAGACAACCTTGATGGAAACTACCTACTGTTAAATACTTCTTACCATGTTTGTTGACAGTTATCGTTGTTGTCTTTCGTGTTCAGTCAACCAATAGACGATTCTATTTTTAAATTTTGTACGATTTACCTCCCCTGAAAAAGTACTCTTCAATCTCCTATCCGCCATTACAGGAGTGAAAACACAAAGAAACTGATAGTTAATAAATTAGTAAAAATGCCTTATAAACGCGATGGTGGTAGACAATGTGTTGTGTTTGATTGATCTAACAATAAAAAAAAGACTAAATGAATGGGAAATTCTACGTGCCAGACACACATAGCGACATACATTTTAACACAAATTATAGAAGTACAGCATTATTAAATTGTCAATATATCCAGAGACGTATATACGTCTCTGATATATCATTGTAAAATTTAGTAAACTAATATCACAATGTTCCGATATTTCATTGCCATAATTAATAAAACAATTCCATTTCATTGTGAACATTAATTCAAACAAACATAATGTACATCTTTAGTAAAATAGTGAAAACTACAGCAAATGAATAGGAACGCGTAGTAACTTCTTCGTTGTTTATTATCCAGTCATATATATTTAGTCAATTTATAGATTTAAAAACTAAACCATAGTTGTATACATAAAATAAATCACTGTACAGAGTTCATTGCAATGATTTTAAATAAATATATTCAGTTTGTCTTTACGCATATCGCAGGTATTTTACAAAATAGTTTTTATTAACGATAAGGCATAAGCACCCAGTATATCGATCATTTGTATCATGCAGTGATCCATAATTTTAATTTGAACGACCGAAAGTCGCTAATTAATTGATCACACGATCACACTTAGGTTTGCCATATTACAGTCATCTAATAGACATTGAACAGCTACTATATAAGTGACCCCCCTCCCAAATCCACATAAGGTCTAATCTCTTAATTGTTTTATTGCCCCTAATTGGATTAATCCTGGCTGGTCATGGTCTGTAGACTTGACACCTAGTAAAAAAGTAGGGTCATAATTTTATTGATATGGTGATAATAAGTTTATGACTAAATTCCTGTTGTTTTTATAAGCATAGAGTAACTGATTATGTAAAGAGAAGCTAGTCTATCAATGACCCTGTCTGTTTTATTACCCCCTACTGTGGAAACAGGGGTCTTGCTGGTCCATAACGCACTTGCCTCGCATTCCTGGTTCAATGTCTTCAAGTGTCGGTGCTTCTTTTTGAAGTCAGCTGTCAATTTCCTGTTTTCCTGTCTCGGTATCATAAAACTTGCTGAGACAGTATATGCGTGTGACATCTTATCTGATGTTTTAATGATGTTGAATTGGATTAATAGTAGCATATTGGGACCTTGGTGATTGTTTTAGGTACACGTACAACATAGAATAAATAAACAAAGTGTGTCACTTGTCTATAATTTGAAAATAAAATGTAAAATCATTATCAGCTAGATGTTATATCAGTAAAAAGCTATAAGAACTGTGATATAAAATTACTTTGTTTTATTTTTTTTCATGAACTGTTGCTATTTGTTATTGATTAACTATTGTTGATCGAGTCACACATGTCACAGATCGAATATGTAACACGAGTGAAAAATTAGACCGAATATATCACACGTGTCAGATGTGACATATTCCAAAAAGTGGACACAGGAATATGAAATTGACAACGAATACATCACATTAAATTTGTCATCATGCAGTTCTGAAAGGAAAACGTGGTTTTAAACAATCACATTTATGCAACAAAGTTTTTATCACAACCAGCACACGATCACCACCACCATCATTATTATCATCATTACGAAGAAAACAAAGAAATTACGACGAGCACCATCATCATCACACGCTAATGCATGTCTGTTCAAAAGCCAAGGATCTATATATAGCACCAGATATTCAATTGAATAATTAAAATCTGATCAAGCATTCGTTTTCTGCTTATGAAGGCAGGTAGAAACAGTCTGAGGTCTCATATTAGCAATTAAACAAATAATAAAAGACACAAGATAGGCAAATCATTTATTTACAGGTATATTCATTATTATACACTACTCCGCTAGCAAATACTAACGAAATTGCTCCTTCTGTGTCATTTTTACAGACAAAAACTTGCGGTTATAGATTTTTATCGGTAATCAACTCGCATACTTCTTAAGAACTTTCACTCCTGTAATGGCGGACGGTCACGTGATAAAACAATGGCGGCGGTCTAATTGATGGAAATAGAATCGTCTATATGGCGGAAAGTGACGCGCTTTAACATGTGGTTAATTGTAACATTTTCATTGGTCGATTGATAGTGTCTGGCTGGAAAATGCTGGCGGAGCGAGTTTTTCGCGAAACGGAGACAAAACAAAAAAAAAGAAAATGGAGATAAAAAACAACGAACATTTCTACTGTTTTACGCAGCTAGAAAGAAACTGAATTCACGAAGCAAAATTCAATAATAACTGCTCAAAGAATTATATCAATTACGATTTAAACCGTCAGTATGTTTTATCTCCATTGCGTTTTTATTCGCAATCCGTTAAAACGTCAATGCGTTGTATATAAACGTAATACAAAATATGGTTTTTCATAAGGCAAGACTTATTTGCATAGTTTGGTCATTGTCACTACAGTTTTTCCATTATATAGGCTTGTACGAAGTAAATAAGATCAATTGTCGTTGATTTTTTAATTTACCCTATTGTTCTTTTAACAACTGACTTTCAGATAGGCATAAACAAGCTTCGAAAACGTTTTCGGTACTTTTGCGAAGTTGGGGTAGTAAGGTTTAGAAACTAACGTATAAAAAGAGCGTAGCCTAACCGTTTTGAGAGAAGCTATTATATATACAGAAAACATTTTCAAAGCTTTGTAGTAACGGTAAAAAACTTTCATTTTAAATATTTTGACATTTTATATCACTTAATGGATGCATACAATACATATCAGATTGTTTAAAAAAGATTAAAAAAGAAAGTAAAAAATGATTAATAATACCAGCTTCTCCCAAATCGATTACGCAACACCAGGGCAATTTTTTAACACTATTCAATACTGACGCCGCCGTTCTCGGCGCCGTCAATAAAATGAGGTTGTAACACTCGAAATGTTGTAATTGTGTACGGTGATTAATGTTATTTGACAGTTCAATGAATGATAATAAACATTATAAAAATCTACATAAGTAAAAAAAATTCTCCCACGCCGACCGTGATTGAGTACTCGATTTTAAAAATATTTCTTATATATATATTTTTTTAGGATCGGTATTCTATTTCAAAATACATTTAAGTACGCTGTGTGTTTTTAAATGCAACTTTATTAAGTGTTACAACGACCAAGTTCAGAAAATAACTTATCCAGTTGCTTTATCTGTCTCTATTATTTAAATTACGCGCGCAATATGCATCGATAAGGCAAGGTCTCGCGAGAACCCCCGGGCAGATTTCTGCCCAGATTCCAATCCAATTGACCAATCAGCGTCCTTGAAAATTTAGGCCGTACCTGTTGTCTTTGTACACATAAGTCAAGGGGAACCAGTTTATTGAAAGAACTAACATTTAATTGTACAAAGGTGTATAACTCTCACTGTAATGTTTTACTTTCTAGTTTTCTAGTTAGTGTTGTCTCCCTTGTTAACAATTATATATCGTACTAGCCCACCATCCCAAACTTTTATTTTGTTGTAATCAAGGTAAACAATCTTTGATTACTTGATTGATATGTCTACCTTGATAATCTAAATCTGATTGATCGCTGCAGAGTACCTGTTAGTTGTTTGTTATTATAAACCCTCTGTTTTACATTTTCAGAAAATTTATGTATCACTCTGTGTAGTATGTTCTCTTGAGAGATCTAATTAGCAATTATCATCAATTGATATGTAATTAGCAAGGATTCAGCTTCACTGTTACCTTGGTTGGGTAATCTAAGCTCTCTTAATTGTATGTAATTAGTGATAATTTCTCATTAAAGAAACATGTTAGCACTTAATAGTAACAAAAGAGAAATCTGGTGAAGGTCTATTCTGACTTGACATGTACATGTTATCTATAGCTGGCACAGTTTACCTTGCCCTCTGAAAAGATCATGTATTCTGTCTTAATTGTGCACTATGTAAGAAGGTTCTTACTGGCTTACATCTCATGCAGCTTCTTTGTGATGATTGTATTGTGATTGTAACTTTGTCATCTGTGGGTAGATTTCTGAAATATTTGGCAGAAAGTCTTCACCAAATTTTATGTGATTTTGTGTCTACCTCTTAGGTCAAGGTCATACAAAGATAAAAATGTGGGTTTATTTTTTGTGTCAGCTTTGTACCTTAAAGCCATCTATGAGTGGATTTCTGAAATAATTGGCAGAAATGTTTAGAACTATGTGGTAATGTGTCATGTAAAAAGCCCATGTCCGTACCTCCAAGGTCAAGATCACACTTAATGGTTATATAAAAAAAAATTGGTATATCTTTTGTGTCTGGTCGGTAACTTTGTCATCTATTGATGGATTTTGGAAATACTTGGCAGAAATGTTTACTACTCTGTGGCAATGTGTCATGGGTAAGACACAGAGTAAAGCTGCTTCTCAGAAGAAATCAAGTTTACATCTTTAAGTAATGGCAAATGACATTACTGAAAAACCTTTATACTTCACTCAAAGCAGAGTGTGGGGGTATTCATCACTCCTGTGACAAGCTCTAGTTTTCATTCTTATCCACAGTTGGACTGTATCACAAATTTGATAGTGATGGACTTGCATGATGTTCCCGACATCCCTCATTAATTTATATGATGGAATTGGATGAGATCGGACTAGATAGTGCATAGAGTCAAACTATTAATCACATTGAATGGTTGTATATATCAACCATAGTGACATATCACATGCTTTAGTTCTACAAATAATACATGAAGTAGGATAAATATTATATAGATCAGAATTGTATTAATGCTGGTAGATAATGGGTACATATTACTGCTTATTCTTCACAAATTTCTAATACTGTAAGACTTTTCATTCAGACATTAAGATTAAGTTTGTTTGCCCTTTACTGACCAACTGATCAATAACACTAGATCAAAATCTAGAAGAATTTTTATTTTACAGAAAATGGCTACTGAATGCTTTTAGATAGAACTGGGTATTTTAAGGTCAAATTAGGATAAAATACCTACTGATCCTATTAAAATACAGGGCCAACAAACATAATTTTATTTCAGGCCTTAAATATTTTGATAATATGTCACGTTATAAAAGGAACAAAATAATATCAAAATTAGCATGAAACCATCCTTGCAAATTGATTGATTTACAGTAAAACTTAACATAAGTAACAACTTTATTTGAAGAGGCGACACTGTTGTGCATGCCTAGTCTTCCCTGTGAGCCTCTGTTATAATACATGCATGATTACAAAGACAATCATTAGTCAACTAGAAAACATTTTTTGAAAGGTTTCTAATATTTCATTTTTACCATATATGGTAATGAGAACCTTACGCAGGTACCTTTCAGTGTCTAGTTACAGATCCTTAAAGATTATGGTCTTATGACATTTATGAAATCATTAGTTATGACGGAGAAGAAGAAACACAATACCAGCTTGTTATCATATACCTTTACAATGTTATTATTTTACCTGCACCTTAATTTCCTTGTGTGACATAAAAGGCTTCATTATATTCTTGTTTTATGTATTTTCCGCATGATTTTCTGAGGGAGATTCTTTCTTAATTTCTTTCTTTGTTGAAAAAATGCTGAAGTTGAAGAGTATTGACTTACTTTAGAAAATAAATTAAAAGTGAACAGTTTTATTTTTCTGCTGAGAATCTCGTTTTTATGCCTGCGCCATTCAAAATGATGGAAGGGCATACAGTGTTATTATGTCCGTCCGTCTGTTAATATTATGGTTTCTGAGCGATAACTTGAGAAATATTTCATGGGTTGGTTCCATATTTTACATGAGGGTGACTATAATCATACATTACAGGATATAGTTTATTTTGAAATCAGTAGGCACTGAGGCCCATGTGAACATACAATTACATACATGAAATTACAAATGATGTGACAAAGACAATGGTTAACAGTCATGAAAGATAATGCTTTATGCAGAATATGGCTTGAATTAACAAATGAGATATAAAGTTGTTTTTTGAAATGTAATGCCAATAGATGAGAGTAAGCTAAGTATTTAAAAAAGTACATTTTGCGACGGTCTTATCCTTAAGAATGTAATTGAGATGATAATTCAGAACAGTGGCGGAGAAGGTCAAGATCGATTTCTGTCCAAACATTTTCACTGGAGTTAATGCCCCTTTTTGACTTAGCTCACAGCAGGGGCATTCGTGTCCTTCAGACACATTTTCTAGTCTATTATAGACTGTGAGGCCTGTTGAATAGTGTTTTGGGGTTCTAATCAGAGATCTATGAATATTTTATGTTGTTTTTAGGCTGTGAATATTGTTATGTTCATGTTCTTAATTGATCTTAATTGGTTCTCACTTTATAAAATGGTGGTACAGTACGGTTCGGGTGATTTGTCCAATTTTCGCGTTTCCCCCGCGTTCGTAATCGGAGTATAGTTTAGTGAACCTCTACCAAATTTGTTCAAATTATTGCCATAGGGTCAAAATTGGCCCGCCCCGGGGGTCACTTGATTTATATAGACTTACATAGGAAAGTTTAAAAAGTTTTACACTGACTTTATAGTTTTGGGGTCCTTGGGAATCAGGTTGTTGTTTTAGTGGGGTCCTGTCATAAATTTCAGGGGTCCCTGAATAACTGTGTAACAGTTTAAGACTTGAATCTTCATGATTTTTGCAAGAGTTTATTTGCTTTATTAAACAAAAAAGAACTATCAAAGATCTGTTATCACTGTAGACATTATAGAAAATGAAAATAGCTTGTCAAATCTTTTTCAGTGATCTCGCTTACTTTAATGCCCTGAGTATATCTTAAGGAAAGTCTGCATCCCACAGGACTTGATGCGGAATTTTTGGCGTATTTGAAGCAGAAAAACGAGTCCTGTAAATCCCTGAATGTGATTGTAAAACACATGCTACATGTTGCAGTACAAGTCTGTGAGTTCAATTTCCATGAGTACTTTCATTACTTTGATAATTTATATGTGCTGTATTGTTAGATTCCCAATGCAGAATTTATTTGCTGCATATAATCCGTTACATTAGGAATGTTTTTTATTTTATTTGATGGCACATCCAAAACTTTGGTAATTTAGCATGCATTAAAATGAAAAGTAATAAGTACCATATTATCAAAAGTGCACTTTGTGAAACTCATATCCTGCAATCAATTGATATGAAATAAAAATGTTTGCATTGTAACCTAATGTCATAACATAGGATTGTGGGAACTTTTTGATCATCCCTGGATATTGAAGAGTTAATTGTAAGTCAATATTAACGATCTTTGAAGAGTATATATTTACTTATCATTTGCAGTTATACCTATGATTAGGGTTAGAAAATAATCATGTTTAGCTTACTTGCCCTATTATATTTGATTTTTTTTTCTAACCATCTTTTTTTTTAGAACATGTCAGGAACAATTGACCAACAAATATTTTTGTACTTTTTATTTTGCTATAAGAAACTTCAGGGCTGGAGCCCGAAAAGGGGTTGGTCAGGTATTTGTGAGCAAAGCTTTCTTCTGAGCTAAGACATTACACTAATTTATGATACTGTCACTTCTGGTATCAGGTATTTTCTTTATAAATGAACAGGCAACTTTCTTATACAGTCAATGACAATGTTTTTCAAGTTCAAAAGTTACAAATTAAGTGTTGTTGGTACCATTTTGTGTATGTGAGTGGTTTTTTTTGAAAACCAGAATGGTTTTGGATTATTTTGGTGCTCTGTCTACAAATAGTTTCTGCATTCCTGTCTGTATTTTATGCTTCACTGAATTCACATAGAAATCTGTGAGTTTTGAATATGGTGGAAAAACAAATATGTTTTCTTTGGCTTCTTACAGGAATTTTATGTATGTTAATTTAATGGAAATTATCTGTGCTGCAAGAGGTACTGAAGGTTTAGTCAAAAGTGCTATACATATTTCAAACAGTTCGCTTGCAGAAATTGATGAATTCATTGATTTTTCTTTCTGAATCACACCTAATCTAAATGCTGCTTTTAAAATAGCAAAAATCTGATTTTGTAATCTTTACAGAAAAAATATAATCTTCTTATATTAATAACAAGTTGATTTAATTATTAATGCCAGCAGTTTATTGTTGATAATAGTGCTTTAATTACCTTTAATTGGATTTTAATTTATAATTCCTTGGAGTAATTAGGTAACATGTTATTCTGCTCATGAAACTACCAGTAATATAATTATCATTAAACTAGCTGTCATACAATTACCATGGTGACAGAATTATCTGAAATTTGATTCAATGAGAGCATGCTGGTCATTATTAATATTCCTGTGATATGCTGTGTTGTAAGAGATTATTTTCATTAAATAAGTATTTTTTACGCATTTTTTCTCCCTATAATTCTTCAGTTTAGCTTACATATTTAAAGACTACATGAAAACTGGGAAATGATTTTGAACAAAGATGATGACATTAACTTAGATTACCTTGAGTTTGTTAAAATACTGAAACTGAAAATGTTCTCACTTTATATCAATAAATGCATTTGAATTGCAATAAAAAACCAATAGGTGTCGCGTCTCTCTTGATGTAAACACAAGCAGAAATAGTGAAAAAAATTGATTGGTTGAATATATCATTCATTTTACCCCTCTGCCGCACATAAAGCAGTGTCCTCTTTCCATAATTCAATCGAATTGTCAGCATTTAGATGAAAACAAGGTGCTTTAACTTTCTCGACTGAATGTTAATTGGTAATTAATTAATGAATTGTACATTAATTACCAACAATACTTTGAACTGTGTCCATAAATTACCTCCATTGATGGAAAGTAGTGGACAATTTGTATTCAAAAGTGTATGCTATTCTTAAAAGTCTCTCTTGTGTGAAACTGAATGACAGTACTGTTCAGCTTTCCAACCCGTCACTTGCTTGGCGTACATGAATTTTGATGTGGACCAAAGTACTAGGTTTTTCTTTGTGGCCATGCAATTGTTAAACTAGTTTCAGTTCTTAGGCTATGTAAGTTCAGTTTTCATGAGTTTTTTCAGTGCTTTGATTTTACATGAAGTATTGTTACTGGCATATTCTAGGATTCCTGTATAGTTAAATAAAACCTTTATTGACCTGTTTCTCAAATCAGTATGGTATGATTCCCTATAGAATATACATGTTGTTGTTACTCTTCTGAAATACTAATTGCTTAGTTTTATTTCTAATCACAGTAAAATCTTGATAACAAAGGTCATCTTAAATACTGTAAAATGATTGTTTAGAATATGGAGCTGAAAATTGTAAAAAAAACTTGTTGGAAAATAAGGGGTCTGCATTATAATGAACATGGGGTCACCCTTTGTGTTAAATATTACGTTAAGGGTTATGCTACCTACTCACCAAAAACAGCCCTATTAAACTTTTTTGGCCTCTTGGGTATATCTTTTTCAATATAAAATTACACAAATAGCATTTTTACAGGTATTTTGTGTTCAATGTAAAAAAAAAATAAAATGTAAAAAAAAAATCATTTCTACCTACTGTAAATTTTCTGGGTAGGGTTAGTGCAGACAAACATTTTTTAAGGATGGCCTAGCAAATTTAAGTATGTGCTGCCAATTACTGTGAAATTAGTGCTGATAAAGATGTAAATGACATCAAATTAGTTTAGTTTTAATTAAGTTCAATGAATTTTCTCTGTAATTGAATAAACTGAATTTTTCAAACATGCAACCATAGATCTCGAGCTATGTATCTCAATATTTTGTTTTTAATCTGATATATTGTATTTCCTCCACTCAAATTGCTGAAAAAAGATGATATTTGACATACTTCTTGCTGACATGATAATAACACGCTACTTCTTGCTGACTTTACTAGATGGTATATTGAACTTATGTGTCAATTCCTTCATAAGAAATATTATCTTTCTTGTATTCGAGGGTTCAGCGCAACAGTGTCGTAACTCATATTGAAATAAGAACAAGTTACGACTGTGTTGTGCTGAGCCCTCGAATTTTGTTTGTTGAAGACTGAATTAAAGCGCATTATTAGCTCGGCTGTTTTCAAAGAAAAAGTCAACTTATTCTGATCACTGCCGGTCTGTACAAAAACTTTAATATAGCTCATAGATGAATTGATCTCACTGAGACAGTGAACAGACAAGTGTTGGCACCGCTTGCGGCGCTCCTGTTTTAGTCTTTTATGTTTGTAAGTTTGGATTTGTCTTTATTTGTTCAGGATTGAAGTTATATGACGTTTACATTATTGATCAATTAGACAGAGGTTTCACTAATTGTCATATGTATAGAATGTTGTTGATCTATGAATGATCTTGATTGAATGCATTTGTTTACAAGATCAATCATACTGATGTATTTCTTAATGAGATCCTGTTATATTCTTCAGACAAATAACTTAATTAAAGATATGCCTTTAAGCTTTGGTTGACATTCAGTGTGTTTAGAATAGATCTATCAGTAGCTGTTGTAGATTTAACTTAGCAACTTTACTGTTGTTTGAACATGAAGCAAACTTCTGTTATAAAACTTTCAATCACAATGACTGCTCCCAGAGTCTTTCATCCATTATCATTAACATTTGGACTTTGTGATTAACTGTCTAGATCTTCCCTGGAAGAGACTTGTACTAGAAACCTTTGGACTAGTAGAGTGCACCTGAGAGTCTAACCATAACTTTTATCATGGTATCAGGATCACCTGATCAGCTTAGTCTGTTAATTTTGTTTCAAATCTTGTTGGAATGAGGCAGCAGAAATAATTAGTGTCACCCTTAATTGACAAACTTCCCCTGTAGCATGGTTATGCATATTGCAATATTTCATGAAATGTGCAAGAAAAGTTTAAGAAAAATTCGAAGGGGCAATGAGTACTCTTTGAGAGAAAAACACCACCACTTGATTCACCATGAATCCGAAAAGACGTTGAATAGCGCTTATAGGTGGCACGCCGAAAACGCGTCAAAAGGCGCTTATAAGTGGGAAAGGGTTAAAGTATCATACTATTTATATCAAATATATCCAAAACTTCTGTGGTACAGAATTGTAAAATGGTCCATATAATACAGAATGACATATTAAAACATGAGTATTATTATACCGGTAGCAAATAATCTTTAATAAAAAAAATACATTTCTAACTACATTGTTTACTAAATGATGCTTTGTTAGTTACATGGAAATTGCTGTTAGTTTTCTGTGAGTTTTTAGCTCACATGTCACAAAGTGACAGGATGTACATTGAAAATAGTATTAATTATATATATATAAGACATATTGTGGCTTTAAATTGTCTAATTGGAAGAAATCTGGGTGATACATTTCCTCTCCCCAACTCATTAGTACATTTATTAGCGAATATGTGATATTTACTTTCTAGAAACATCATATTTATTAAGATTATTACTGAGTTAATGTTTATAAACAACCTGATTTGTGGTTAAATTACTGTAATTTGTAGTATCAGGGTTTTTCAGACAATGTTTATGATACCTGTATTATTGATTATAATTATTCTCATTGTATGGTGATTTCAATGCTTTCATAATCTCGGTGAATATAATATGCATTGTTATCAAAATGCAACGAAATTGAGCAAGCATGTTTAAATCATTGATGAGACAATTTTGTATCATCTTTGTACAGTATAAAAGCCATTCCTAGTATTGTGTAACATATACTTTCAATTATCTCGGCAACAAATATAATTATGGTCTTAATTTGGTTTATGACCTTATGAGTAACATATTGACTACCATTCAGAAGGATGTGGGTTCGAATTTAGGTTCCAGCTTCCAATATCTCAAGGGCGCATTTTCCAGTGTCCCATACCCAATTCAGAGTTCAGTACTGTGTTGGAAACTCTCAGGTATAGGGTCAGGCTTGTGTCGTTACTTAAGAGTCTTTAAAGTAATTGTTTTAAAGCACTAGCCTGATCTGTATGTGGACTATTGAAAATAGAAAATTTACCACTAGCCCGAAAACACAATTTTGAGAAAGTTCACTAGCCTGAATAGAAATTTACTAGCCCCAGGCTGTGGCATGGCTGACTTAATTCATTCTGTTGAGCAACTATTTTTGCTGCTCCCTCCCAAGGGGTGTTGCTTTGAAAAGTTTGCACTGTACTTCCATTTTTACTGCACTGTATATATATCCATCTGTTTAACAAATTAACACCTGTTTCTTTATACAGTAAAACCTCGATTATCCGAACACCGATTATCCAAATACCCGGTATTATCCGAATAAAATCTACAGTCCCTATTACGTCTCTATATATTTTAACTACAACGAACCCCGGTTATACAAATCAAATTTTACGAATACCTGGTGTAATCCGAATACATAATTTGGTTCCTAAAGTTACAAATGCGCGTATTTTCACACCTATTATTCGAAACCGTCAATTGATAACAATAACTGTCGTGTGACAAACAATGTGTAACATCAATTCATACACGAAGCGTGTCAACGGTTTAATTATCGTTAAGTTGACCATATTGTTTGTTACGATTTTATACTAACCTCGACGAATATTTCACTGTGATCTCGGGTATAATAAATTAATATTCAATGTACATACCTGGTGATCTGTATGAAATTATTTGCATTTCAGCGTCATTCAAAATTTAAAAACTCATTCAAACACAAGTAAACAAAACTAACTAGAATATGATGATTTAGTAAAAAAAATGTAACCAAAAAAAACATCGCGTCTTCGATTCTTTAATTGTTTAGAATGTGATGATAGTGATGCCTAGTCGATCCTTAGTAAGTGAAGTGAGAATGACATATTATTGTGTCAGATTGTGTTCTGCATAGTTCATAAATGCGCGGGTATTTATTTAACAAGAATTATTGTTTAAAACAAGGATAAATAATAAGTGCTTGTTATACGAGTACGTTTTATTTTATTCTTATTATTTGAGACATAGATCTATGTCTCTGTTATTATCACTCACGTAACGTCATGTTTGCATACGAGAGTTAACTCCCTTGCAGTATACGGACAGTACGGAATTTATTGTTTCCAACCAGTACCTCATACTTAAATGGATTATTCGAAACCATGGATTATCCGAATGATTTTTCAGGGCCCAACTACATTCGAATAGTCGGGGTTTTACTGTAAATGAAGATTCAATGAAATTTATTGTTATTTGAATTTCATTTTTCATATTCTATGATATGTAAACAAAATTGATTTTTATGATGCTATATGCGGTTACTTTACATAGGTTACAACATCATGATTTTCTGTTGTCTGTAGTTCTCTCCCTTGATAACTATAGATTACTTCCCTTGTTTTAATCATAACTGTGTGGCTTTATCATATTGGTGATAATAATGACAGAAATCACTTCAATGACAAGCTTATTATCTATTCCACTAAATATTGTAGTATGTAAACAGACATGCCTTTGTTTTGTTGTTAAGTTGATAAAGGATTTAGAAACTCAATGTTCTATGACAGGAAACCTGTGAGTGAATATCTCCAAATAATGGATAACCCTAAATAAAGGCAAATATTTTAGAAACCATCATTAATTACTAAGATCAAATTGACCTAATAAAGCCCACCTGTCATTAAAGACCTCATTATGTCTTTCCCAAAGGTGGCCTTTGTTCGTAGGATTGACTGCTGATTAATGTTCAAAATGCATATTCAGATCAATTATGCTGTCAGAATGTGTATCAATAATATCATTATTGTCTGACCATAATTATTGTCTGATCAGAATTAATTTAGGAATTCTGAATGACAATTTTTGAGATTTGAGCTAGGAAACTGATAGAAAGTTTTATAATCTTGGAGCCCTGGTGTAAAGTGTGAATTGTAGTTGAAGCGGAAAAGAAAAAATTGCGGGGGGGGGGAATAAAATAAATAATGAGCTGCCAGTTTTTCAAAAATAGTTTAAACATGTTTTTTGCTTTCAAGTCTTCTTTTTAATTAACATGGAATACATATAATTTACAATATGAAGCAAAAAGGTGGCCACAAGTTATAAAAATTATCAAAATGAAACGCTAAATAGCAATTTGCATCGTACTGACTGAGCTATTTTTTCATCAAAATGTATGATGAGCCTGCTTTAAGAGGGATAATACATTGTTTGATTTTTATAAAGTTACCAGTGAAGAGCTTTTTTAAAAAGGTCAAGAGGATTTACCAAGGCATTGACATGAAACAACTTCTTGTTATAAAATGTGTATTTTTTCGTAATTCTGTGTTTGAATAAGTATGAGTATTGTATTAATTTTGACTTTGAAATGCTCTTCAGTACTGTGAGCAAATATGTTTTCTTTGTCAAGATACAAGACATTCTCATAGATACAACAAGTAGATTGTTCAGCCCTTCATATTTGCTCAGTGTGTTAATCCAGAGTGGAATGGAAAAGCTGGTGTAAGCTTGGATTATTTTGGAAACTGCATTTTTTAAAGAAATTTAATAGGCCTCTGTTTTAGAAGGTGAAAAGCCCCAGACTAGCTAACATTTTGACATTCGTATAAACTTCATCTCGAGGGCTCTCAACGCAACAGTGTCGTAACTCATATTGAAATAAGAACAAGTTATGACAGTGTTGCACTGAACCCTCAATCTTCAAATTTGAAAAAATATATTTGAAAAAAAAAAAAACAACACCAAAACAATAACAACAGCCCTAGAAACCATTGTTGTTGTTGTAACTTTAGAAGAAACCAGGTAGTTTTTAGGGTCTATGTAACATACTACGATGTCATTTGTCCCTCATATCTAGTACATGTAAGGAAGTTGCTTGCGGAATGAAAAGGGAATGGGCAAGTTCAAGTTGGGACATTTGGGAGCGCCAATCTAGCTCACTGCCTGATGGATATAAATAAAACACTGGCAATATACTGTTTTAAACCCATTTTGATGAATTATTTCTCTGTTTGTTGATAATTATACTGATTAATTTATGCAAACACGCTGGAAGGAAATTTAATTATCAATGGGTATTTCATCAAATTACATGTTATGAACCTCAGTTCCTCGTTTTCGGTACGTTGGATGCTTATAAAAAGAACAATGCTCAATGGGCATGCAATCTATAATAAGTAAACAGATTTAAAGCCGTCATAGCAAGATGATTATTATGTAATTGATTCTCGATATTGTTATCTTGCCTTAATGAATAAATTATCACTTTACTGTGTCAATGTACAGAAGCCTTTTTGAATTACATTCTATCATCTGAATATGTTTGTTTATGGTATCTAAGGTTTTGTGTCATTAATTTATTAACTGAAACTTCTAGCTATGTTTATATTCAACCAAAATTGATTAAATTCGTCTCAGATTCCCTGGAGGCGAATTTTGCCACATAAACTGTGGATATAATATAGGCTGTACCATACATCAAATCCTTCGGTTTAAACCGAAACATTTTAGAGACGGTTTTGGTGAGGTGTTCATGAATTTGAACTTTCATTTGGGATTTCTTGTTGCTGTAAATTACTAAGCTTTACTGATTTTAGTTCCAGTACCACGGCATGCTGCCAATATATTGATAAGATTTATCTTCAATGGGATAACGATTAAATTTGTCTTGTTAAGTAATTCACTGAGTTTGGAATTTTCTTTGTTTTTAGGGTTGTTAAAATGATGCTAATAATTCCATGGGAATTTCAGTCTGTTAATAATTCCATCTTTCTTTTTCATTTGTTGTGTGGGAGTTGATTGGTGGTGCAGTGGTAACGTGTTGGACCCAACCGACCCAATTTTTCGGCACCAACTCGAAATTTTTATACAAGAAAATCACCAAAATTGTGGCTTAACGAAAATCTCAAGGGACAACTTGTGCTTCAAAAGTACAAAAGATATGCTTAGAAGTTTTGCAACCCACCTTAGTTGCTGAAAAAAACAGGACTATAGTCAATCCTGTTAGCAACCACCTCCGAATATAAGCCACCCTGTTAGTAAAGGCCATTATTTTAAAAACATTATTGAATATTCAGAACAAAATGACCTCCAAATAAAGGTCACCTGTCAATAAAGGTCACATTTTATCTTTCCCATGGGTGACCTTTGTTCACAAGTTTGGCTGTATTTTTTCATGCCTTATGATAGACAGTGTTTATTCATATCTCATGCATTTTATTCCTTCATATCCTCATAAATTGTTTGAACTGGTGGTTTTTGCTGTTTTTGTTTAAAATGTCTTTATTCATGATGGAAACAGAGTTTATTCAGTCTAAAATATTTATTTGATCTTCAACACATACCTTACAGTTTGTTTACATTAAGAAGTGTGTTGGTTCTTGAATCCAGCTGCATATCATTGAATATGTGCTATTTTCAAGTTTGATTTACTGATGCAGATTGCAGCTAAACATGTAGTTTGGTGCATGCCAACAGTTACTAATTAGTAGTGTTTGTTTTCTGAGCTTCTGCAGAGAAATAAAGTTTAATAGGTAACAATAGTGCAATTCATTGGACATACTAATGTTACTTGTTATTTATAATTCCCATTTTGCAACAGGTTAAGAATAAAAGCGAAGGTGGCAAGCAACTTCACACAATTGGTTTCTGTTTAGCAACAACTTCAAACAATTGGTTTCCATACAAGCAGCAGATCCAAACAAATTGTTTCTGTTCGGGGACCAAATTCAAACTAGTGGTTTCTATTCAAAAAGCATATTCATTCACATTTTTTCTGTTTGGGCTTCAAACAATTGGTTTCAATCCAAGCTGCAACTCCAAACAAATTGTTTTTATTTGTGCAGCAATTTTCCAATTTCAGTACAAGAGGCAACTTCAAACATGGCAGCAACTTTAAACATTTGGTTTCCATTCAAGCAGAAACTTCAAACATTTGTATTCCATTCGAGAAGCAACTTCAAACAAATGGTTTTATTTCAATCAGCAATTTCAAACAATTGGTTTCTGTTTAGGCAACAATTTCAAACAACTGGTTTTATTTCAAACAGCAACTTCAAACAATTTCTGTTTAGGCAACAATTTCAAACAACTGGTTTTATTTCAAACAGCAATTTCAAACAATTGGTTTCTGTTTATGCAACAATTTCAAACAATTGGTTTCTGTTAGGGCAGCAACTTCAAACATTTGGTTTCTGTTAGTGCTTTAATTTCAAACAATTGGTTTCTGTTTGAGCAGCATCTTCAAACAATTGGTTTCCATTCAACTAGCAACCACCAATTTCACAGACCGTGGATTGTGTATTATCTGGTTTCAGACAATTTAAAGAATTTTGTTTTTCTTTCTCTGTTAATTATTTCCCAGAACAGAGTATAGGCAGCAAATGTTGCACATATTGATTGATTGATTGTTTTTATTTACCTTTCATGAGATATGAAACAGCTCACCTGTATCAGAATGAAGTTTCCAAAGAATTTCAGTGAAATTTATCCCCATGGTAAAATCTGGTACCAATACAGTAAAGTAAGTTTAAGACCGCCTTTGAATATAGAGACCACCTGGCTGTGAAGACAAGAGGTGGTTTTATTCCCTTTACACATCTTTCATTTGGTTATCAGGTTTTCAATCACGTTGAAAAGATTGGTTGTTATGTCCCTTTCGAAGAAAAGGGTGTATATTGCTTTGTACATGATCAAATCAAGCAAGCGACAGCTATTAAAAGCTGAAAAAAAAATCAATTTCTAAAAAGCTATCTTGGCTAAGATAAGTCAATGTCCGGTCCATTGGTTGGTAACCAAACCTTGTCTTACTGATAAATAGAGAACGATTTGGCCTAAGCTCTTCAGATTTGTTTAGGAGGTTGGATGGCCCCTATTGATTTAGAGGTCAGTAGGTCAAAGTCACAAGGATTTATTCATTTTCCCAAACACCACTTGTTAGATAAAGGTTTGTCCTAGGCTAGAAAGGTTTCAGGTTGGTGGCAACGTGAAACATTCACATTTTGGTTGGAGAACTTTATTCAGATTTATGTATTGCTATCACACATGGTATTTAGGATGGGCCAGTCTTTTGGAGTTCTGGGATTAAGGTCAAGGTTACTATAGTTACTAAGAAGGGAAAACAGTTTCCTCTCAATAAACTGTTAAAAAATGGTTTGATGACATTGCTGCTTTTCTAGTTTTGACCTTTGACTAGGATCATCTCAAATATAGTCCCTTTATTACCTTTTTTTTAAACACCAGTTTAACTGAAATATTGCTCTGCTTGTGAGATATATTATTCCTTGTAACAAAAAGAATATCGATTAAAAGCAATTTAAGCAAACTTTATATTGATATTACCAATACAGTCAACAGCATACTGAGAATTTTTTTTTTTCATTTTTGCACAATCATATAAGTCGGAATCATTTACCATCTTTAGATAAAGTCTACCGTCTGAAAACAATGATCACTTTTAGAACATTGATTACAATAAAAGAAATATAACTTCTAAATGGAGGCCAACTGTGCATTGCAGGTGTCTATTTCATTGACTTATCTTAGCCAAGATAGCTTTTTAGAAACTGATTTTTTTTCAGCTTTTAATCGCAGTCACTTGCTAGGTGCACATGATCAAATTTGATGTGGACTTAAATACTATGTTTTTTTGCATTTGCCATACAATTGTTAAACTAGTTTTCATTCTATGTCACAATGCAGGTCTGTATTAGTACAGATACCATGAATACTTCCAGTACTTTGATTTTAGGTAGCTTGATTCCTGCTTTTTCCCATTTTTGAGGGGGGGGGGGGGGTGATGTTAAAGGTTAAAGACTGAAATGTTTACAATTAGCAGGATTTAAAAAATTAAAACTTTCATATTTCCTTAGGTGTGTCTGTGAAACTTGTAATTATTCCGCTGCAAAAGAAGTTTCATAGGAGGTATATTGGAGTCACTCTTGTTGGTCAGTCTGTTGTTGGTTGGTCGGTCCGTCTGCATAAAATATCACAAGTTTATGGAGCGAACTACTTCCAAATTCTTTAAGCAATTGCAATGGAACTTTAAATATGTTATCACCGTGAAGTGTAGATGTGCAACACACAATTTTCATTCCCAGTGATTCACTCATTCCAGAGTTATGTGCCCTTGAACTTAGCCATATAGTGTAGAATGGCAGTCTTAGTTTGTGGAGCTAACTACTTCTACATTTTTCAAGGGATTGAATTGAAACTTGAAATGTATGATCATTATGAAATGTAGATGTGCTAGACACAATTATCA
Source organism: Lutraria lutraria (assembly GCA_964023205.1). Lineage (NCBI taxonomy): Eukaryota > Metazoa > Mollusca > Bivalvia > Venerida > Mactridae > Lutraria > Lutraria lutraria. Next base: position 8,856,203 of record OZ026851.1, on the reverse strand, counting down.
TGCCCAGTGATCCACTCATTGCAGAGTTATGTCCCATGAACTTAGCCGTTTAGTGCCATAAACTTAGCCGTATTGTGTACTATTGCATTCTTAGTGTCAAAGCGGCGGTGGGGGTATTAGTCACCTTTGTGACAGCTCTAGTTGCTATTGTGATGCTTCTCTTTTGATTGGATTTTTTATCTTGTTAATCTGTAAAATGTTTGGCTAAATTTGACAATAAGGCTGCCTAGAATTTTTGTTTTAACAATTATCTAAGGAATGATTAATAGTTTCACTGATTGATTTGATTATTTAAAATCTCAGCATTAATGCAATGAAACTAAATGAGGAAATTAATTACAGCCATAGAATGATGGTGATGACACCTAAATTCTTGTTTGTTCGAAGTTACATGAAGTTTAGGACATGCCAACATTATTGTTTGTTATTTAACAAAAATGTATTTTGAATGAAAAATTATCAAAATTTCGCACTAACCATTTACTAGTTTTTTTAATTCCTCAAGCTGCCAACACATACTCAAACTTCTGAACACTTTGAGGTTCTCTTAATTAGCAGTAAGATTGGCAACATTTGTTGTTGATTTTCAAACTCAAGTAGAAGACTTGACTGCAAAATTATGGAAAAGTATGGAATCATAAGGTTTTTTTGATGAATATCATTAATGATTTATTCCTCTTAGTTGTTTCAATACGCCATTCGATAGATATTGTAATTCGTTACACAAAAAATTGAATTTGTCCCCATATTGTCCTGTTTTAGTCCTAGAATAATTGGATCAAGTTCAACATCTATGTATAAGAGGCACCTGAATTTTGAACTAAAACCATGCATTTATTACACAAGTGATAATGGTAATCAGGCTGGCTTATACTTTAATCCAGTGAGCTGTGTTTAATGAAGGAAGACTTACCTGAAATAATTATTTCATTTTTCATAAGATCTTAAAATATTATATTTTCTATGTTGTTTTAATGCTGTTTCTGGTGGTTTTAAAATGTAGCAGTCAGGTATATAGAAGTTTAATTATGCGCCATATTAACTGGAGAATATCAGCAGTTGCCAAACAACATGATGATTGCATCCGATGCCTGTCACGCAACTGTCATGGCTGCATTTGTTTATCGTTATAAACTATGCACTTCTACTTCAAATTATTTAATTGAATGCAGTTTATGTTTACAGCCAGCAGTAATGGTCTGTGCAAATAATTTGTATAATTAAAGCAATATGTGGAATCATGTTACAGGTTCATATTTTCTGGTAGAATTTAAAGATTTGGCAGATTCCCATAGAGCTTATCACAATAAATGTATATTTTATGTAACAGATGCATGCAAGACTCCAATAACATCTATCATATTCTTCTCTTCACATTGTACTTACACTGTTCTTGCATTTACTTACATGTTGCGATGAGATGTCTGAGGTTTTGCACATTTTGGAGATTTAATCAGTGTAATTGTTTGCATGTCTTCTATGTATTTATATGAACATTAATGTACTGTCTATATGCATGGTTCATTCTTAGACACTTGACTTATATCCAATGAGACACTTCCAAGTATCTGCTAGTACTTTAATGTGCATTGATATCATAATCTATTTGAAATATGGGTACTTTATGTGACAACTAAAGCGTTCTTAGAATTTTTATTTGATCTTGGACGGTGGCTGTATCATCTCACATAGCCAGTCATTCATTCAGTCTCTTTTCCATATTCCTTCAACTGATAATATTATGAAAGCAATGGAATTCTGCACAGTGTCCATCAAATTGCTGATTAAAGAGGTTTTTGCTTTGAGCTTTGCATGAATTACTCCTTTGCTTCTCTTCATATTCAGTGAATCTCCCTTTGCCTCTCTTCATATTCAGTGAATCTCCCTTTGCCTCTCTTCATATTCACTGAATCTCCCTTTGCCTCTCTTCATATTCACTGAATCTCCCTTTGCCTCTCTTCATATTCAGTGAATCTTCCCTTTGACCTCTCTTCATATTCACTGAATCTTCATAAATTGCCCTCTCTTCACTGAATCTCCCTTTGCCTCTCTTCATATTCACTGAATCTCCCTTTGACCTCTCTTCATATTCACTGAATCTCCCTTTGCCTCTCTTCATATTCAGTGAATCTCCCTTTGCCTCTCTTCATATTCAGTGAATCTCCCTTTGCCTCTCTTCATATTCACTGAATCTCCCTTTGCTTCTCTTCATATTCACTGAATCTCCCTTTGCCTCTCTTCATATTCACTGAATCTCCCTTTGCTTCTCTTCATATTCAGTGAATCTCCCTTTGTCCTCCTATCATATTCACTGAATCTCCCTTTGCCTCTCTTCATATTCACTGAATCTCCCTTTGCTTCTCTTCATATTCACTGAATCTCCCTTTGCCTCTCTTCATATTCACTGAATCTCCCTTTGTCCTCCTATCATATTCAGTGAATCTCCCTTTGCCTCTCTTCATATTCAGTGAATCTCCCTTTGCCTCTCTTCATATTCACTGAATCTCCCTTTGTCCTCCTATCATATTCACTGAATCTCCCTTTGCTTCTCTTCATATTCAGTGAATCTCCCTTTGCCTCTCTTCATATTCACTGAATCTCCCTTTGCCTCTCTTCATATTCACTGAATCTCCCCTTTGCCTCTCTTCATATTCACTGAATCTCCCCTTTGCCTCTCTTCATATTCAGTGAATATCCCCTTTGCCTCTCTTCATATTCACTGAATCTCCCCTTTGCCTCTCTTCATATTTACTGAATCTCCCCTTTGCCTCTCTTCATATTCATTGAATCTCCTCTTGGCCCTCTCTTCATATGTACTGAATCGTTATGAATTCTAATGAGTCTAGTCCTGGCCTTGAAGTTATACAACTTTTTATTGGTTTCAAGCTCTGATATCATATATATCATCTTTTAATGCTTCTTAGTTATTTATGATCAGACAATAATGATATAGTTGTTACATAAGTTTAAGAGCATGATTAATCTGAATATGTATTTAAACATTACTCTGCTATATCTTTTCAACCATAACACTTTGAGGACGGAATTGAGATTTGAGCTCAGAGACCTATTAAATATATATCCTTGGGGCCTGGCCATTGAAACAAATCATCTCATTTAGATCTATGCTTGACAAGTCAGTGTAATATGTCATGGAGACATCACTTGAACAAGCAACTTATGCAACAAGACATTTCAGGAATGCATTCTGACAATTGAAAATGTTTCATAATAAAGAACAGAATTGAATCTGCCATGCTTTGCATTCGATAATAATAAATCTTCTATTTTAAGTTTGAATTTCTGTTGTATCTCCAGTTTCTGACTGTGACAAGAAGTTACGCATGATTTTACTGCTTCAAGCTGTTTGAAGTCTTGCTTGTCAGTTTTTGTGAAATAAAATTGTCTGAATGTGTAATTTATTATGCGCACTTTACACAAGTGAGTAATTTAGGACCATCATACCCTCTTTGTCTAATTGTTCGATGTTAGAAATTTACTGCATTTAACCAGAGTAATAAGTAAAGTCAGCATGTGAACAAATGCTACGGTGGTTCCGCGGTAAAGGATTGACAAAAAAGGTGGTTGTTTTCGATTAAATGGCGACTGTATTAATGCCATGTTCTTTATCTATCTTTGAGCATAGCTGTAAATATTTTAAAGACTAGATTTGTTTCAATCGGTTTAACACAGTTTTTGAACAATATTTCAGTTATATATGGCGACCGGTTCACCTAACTTGTTTGCCTGGATTTCATTCTAACCAGACGTACTATAACTTGCCCTTCCACAAAAAGCTGACAACTTCTCCATGTACGGAGCAAAATCAACATTTTTGCCATCAATTTTAAAGATTAGTATTATTGCAACTCATGCCAGGCATTTAGTGACCATATAATTAAAGTTATAAGCTTCAAATTCTGTCTGGTATATTTAAACCTACCATTTCATGCTTGATGTATAATGGATCATCTTGTATTGTTTTTGTAGTCTTAATTACTAGAGCTCTGTTTGGCTCCGCCCTTGCATTGGCTCTGTTTGGCTCCACCACTGCATTGGCTCTGTTTGGCTCTGCCCTCAGATTGGCACTGCTTGGTTCCGCCCTCAGGTTGGCTCTGTTTGGCTCCGCCCTCAGGTTGGCACTGCTTGGCTCCACTCTCAGGTTCTTCATTTATTGAAGGAGTTGGATACAAGAAAACAGGTTTATGTCTGTTGAAACCTGGAACTCTTCTATACTTTAGGTCACTTGTCTTTCATGAATAATTGAAGCATTACACAGGGTTTCACTCTAAACAATGAGTGTAATTCCTCTTCATAGGTCATATAAAAGCTGTCAAGTTATATCAGCTCTGTATCTTGAATAAAAAGCATTAAACAGAAATTTGCTTCTTCATAAACATACCATATTTTCTCTGATAAACATCCTTCAAGCAGTTTTGTAGATTTTATTATTTTCCTTGTTGTTTGAACACTTTTTGTTAGAACACTTTAGATAAAGATCAAAATATCATAAAGGCATATTATGACAAGACCCTATTATTTTCATTCTCCTGAAAAATGGGAAGGGCATTAATTTGATTAGGGAACATTTTTTACTGAATATTTGGTTTGCTTGCAGCTTTTATAAGCATGTCATGAATTTGAGATAATTTGATTACGTTGTGAGGGACTTTGTTAGGAATATTTTATTTGTGATTAGAATGTCTTGTGCAGTGTCAAAGAACAAGTTTTAGTGTAATGGTAAATAGATCATTGCCACAAATTTGATTAAGTAAGAAACAAGTTTATGTTCAATGCATTTAAGTTCATTATATTCAAGGGTGTGATGTTTTGTTCTGTGTTCTCTAAATGACATTTCACATTTTGATCTGTTTGAAGATTATAATTAAGCTATCAAAGGCAGTTACCATTTGTATCTGTTTGAAGGTTAAAGCTATCAATTTTTAGGACAGTTCTCGTTTGAATCTGTTAGAAGGTTAAATCTATCAAAAGACAGTTCCCATTTGTATCTGTTAAAAGGTCAAAGCCATCATGTATCTGTTAGAAGGTTAAAACTATCATGTATCTGTTAGAATGTTAAAGCTATCATGTATCTGTTAGAATGTTAAAGCTATCATGTATCTGTTAGAAGGTTAAATCTGTCATGTATCTGTTAGAAGGTTAAAGCTATCTTGTATCTGTTAGAAGGTTAAATCTATCATGTATCTGTTAGAAGGTTAAATCTGTCATGTATCTGTTAGAAGGTTAAATCTATCATGTATCTGTTAGAAGGTTAAATCTATCATGTATCTGTTAGAAGGTTAAACCCATCATGTCTGTTAGAAGGTTAAAGCTATCATGTATCTGTTAGAAGGTTAAATCTATCATGTATCTGTTAGAAGGTTAAATCTGTCATGTATCTGTTAGAAGGTTAAAGCTATCTTGTATCTGTTAGAAGGTTAAATCTATCATGTATCTGTTAGAAGGTTAAATCTGTCATGTATCTGTTAGAAGGTCAAAGCTATCTTGTATCTGTTAGAAGGTTAAATCTATCATGTATCTGTTAGAAGTTTAATCTATCATGTATCTGTTAGAAGGTCAAAGCTATCTTGTATCTGTTAGAAGGTTAAAGTTATCTTGTATCTGTAAAAATGTTAAATCTATCATGTATCTGTTAGAAGTTTAATCTATCATGTATCTGTTAGAAGGTCAAAGCTATCTTGTATCTGTTAGAAGGTTAAAGCTATCTTGTATCTGTTAGAAGGTCAAAGCTATCATGTATCTGTTAGAAGGTTAAATCTATCATGTATCTGTTAGAAGGTCAAAGCTATCTTGTATCTGTTAGAAGGTTAAATCTGTCATGTATCTGTAAGAAGGTCAAATCTATCATGTATCTGTTAGAAGGTTAAATCTATCATGTATCTGTTAGAAGGTTAAATCTATCATGTATCTGTTAGAAGGTCAAAGCTATCATGTATCTGTTAGAAGGTTAAATCTGTCATGTATCTGTTAGAAGGTTAAATCTATCATGTATCTGTTAGAAGGTTAAATCTATCATGTATCTGTTAGAAGGTTAAATCTATCATGTATCTGTTAGAAGGTTAAATCTGTCATGTATCTGTTAGAAGGTTAAATCTATCATGTATCTGTTAGAAGGTTAAATCTGTCATGTATCTGTTAGAAGGTTAAATCTATCATGTATCTGTTAGAAGGTTAAAACTGTCATGTATCTGTTAGAAGGTTAAATCTATCATGTATCTGTTAGAAGGTTAAATCTATCATGTATCTGTTAGAAGGTCAAAGCTATCTTGTATCTGTTAGAAGGTTAAATCTATCATGTATCTGTTAGAAGGTTAAAACTGTCATGTATCTGTTAGAAGGTTAAATCTATCATGTATCTGTTAGAAGGTTAAAGCTATCATGTATCTGTTAGAAGGTCAAAGCTATCATGTATCTGTTAGAAGGTTAAATCTATCATGTATCTGTTAGAAGGTTAAATCTATCATGTATCTGTTAGAAGGTTAAATCTATCATGTATCTGTTAGAAGGTTAAATCTATCATGTATCTGTTAGAAGGTTAAATCTATCATGTATCTGTTAGAAGGTTAAATCTATCATGTATCTGTTAGAAGGTCAAAGCTATCATGTATCTGTTAGAAGGTTAAAGCTATCATGTATCTGTTAGAAGGTTAAATCTGTCATGTATCTGTAAGAAGGTCAAATCTATCATGTATCTGTTAGAAGGTTAAATCTATCATGTATCTGTTAGAAGGTTAAATCTATCATGTATCTGTTAGAAGGTTAAAGCTATCTTGTATCTGTTAGAAGGTTAAAGCTATCATGTATCTGTTAGAAGGTTAAATCTATCATGTATCTGTTAGAAGGTTAAATCTATCATGTATCTGTTAGAAGGTTAAATCTGTCATGTATCTGTTAGAAGGTTAAATCTATCATGTATCTGTTAGAAGGTTAAATCTATCATGTATCTGTTAGAAGGTCAAAGCTATCTTGTATCTGTTAGAAGGTTAAAGTTATCTTGTATCTGTAAAAATGTTAAATCTATCATGTATCTGTTAGAAGGTTAAAGCTATCTTGTATCTGTTAAAAGGTTAAATCTATCATGTATCTGTTAGAAGGTTAAATCTATCATGTATCTGTTAGAAGGTTAAATCTATCATGTATCTGTTAGAAGGTTAAATCTGTCATGTATCTGTTAGAAGGTTAAATCTATCATGTATCTGTAAGAAGGTCAAATCTGTCATGTATCTGTTAGAAGGTTAAATCTATCATGTATCTGTTAGAAGGTTAAATCTATCATGTATCTGTAAGAAGGTCAAATCTATCATGTATCTGTTAGAAGGTTAAAGCTATCATGTATCTTATTATGTTAACTTATTCCAATAATTTCTTACTGGACTGAAACACCTGGTTGAGTCGAAATTTCAGTTCAACTAAGTTAACTCTGTATGTTGAGTGCAAGGTAATGAGGGATTCCAGACCTACATCTGGGCAAGGCACATGTTTGCCTTCACATTGTTACTGAAAACATCTAAGCATTCAAAGTAATCTAAGTCACACCTGATATTTACATATTATGGATTAAAATAAACAGTTAGTGATTGAATGATATAGAACATGCTAAGTACTGATTGAATGATGGAGTATCTGTTATTACTGGTAGAATTATGGTGAATGTGTTAGTGCTTATATATTGATATTTAATGAAAGTACTAATTGAATGATGGTGGAAGTGTCAGTACTGATTGAATGGTGGTGGAAGTGTCAGTACTAATTGAATGGTGGTGGAAGTGTCAGTACTAATTGAATGATGGTGGAAGTGTCAGTACTGATTGAATGGTGGTGGAAGTGTTAGGACTGATTGAATGATGGTGGAAGTGTTAGTACTGATTGAATGATGGTGGAAGTGTCAGTACTGATTGAATGATGGTGGAAATGTCAGTACTGATTGAATGATGGTGGAAGTGTCAGTACTAATTGAATGATGGTGGAAGTGTCAGTACTAATTGAATGGTGGTGGAATTGTCAGTACTAATTGAATGATGGTGGAAGTGTCAGTACTGATTGAATGGTGGTGGAAGTGTTAGGACTGATTGAATGATGGTGGAAGTGTTAGTACTGATTGAATGATGGTGGAAGTGTCAGTACTGATTGAATGATGGTGGAAATGTCAGTACTGATTGAATGATGGTGGAAGTGTCAGTACTAATTGAATGATGGTGGAAATGTTAGTACTGATTGAATGATGGTGGAAGTGTCAGTACTGATTGGATGATGGTGGAAATGTCAGTACTGATTGAATGATGGTGGAAGTGTCAGTACTGATTGAATGATGCTGGAAGTGTCAGTACTGATTGAATGATGGTGGAAATGTCAGTACTGATTGAATGGTGGTGGAAGTGTTAGTACTGATTGAATGATGGTGGAAGTGTCAGTACTGATTGAATGGTGGTGGAAGTGTTAGTACTAATTGAATGGTGGTGGAAGTGTCAGTACTAATTGAATGATGGTGGAAGTGTTAGTACTGATTGAATGGTGGTGGAAGTGTTAGTACTGATTGAATGATAGTGGAAATGTCAGTACTGATTGAATGGTGGTGGAAGTGTTAGTACTGATTGAATGATGGTGGAAGTGTTAGTACTGATTGAATGGTGGTGGAAGTGTCAGTACTAATGGAATGATGGTGGAAGTGTCAGTACTGATTGAATGGTGGTGGAAGTGTCAGTACTGGGTGAATGGTGGTGGAAGTGTCAGTACTGATTGAATGATGGTGGAAGTGTCAGTACTAATTGAATGGTGGTGGAAGTGTCAGTACTGATTGAATGATGGTGGAAGTGTCAGTACTGATTGAATGGTGGTGGAAGTGTCAGTACTAATGGAATGGTGGTGGAAGTGTCAGTACTGATTGAATGGTGGTGGAAGTGTCAGTACTGGGTGAATGGTGGCATTAAAATGTATTACATCTGATAGATACTGAATAGAACTGTTCAGGTTGAAGTGCCCACTGTACATAATTTAAACACATTGATTAAGGGCATTATTAAAATAAGGATAGACATAATTTATCATCAGAATTTCAAAGCACATTTCTCACTGAGTTGTAGTGTCAGATATGATGAATGAAAGGCAAACAGGACCAAATGCATTTTGATATGAATGAAGATGTCTTGTTTTGCTTTCACCCTTCTGTACCTTAATAATGTTTTTTTTCTTTTGTTTTATGATGTGAGGATAATTCTGTGTACAATGATTTTTGATAGATTCAAACATTAACTTTCCTTTATTGTATTGTCTCCCGACATTAAACACAAATCTTAGTGGCGAAGCGTACTAAATATCAGATGCGATTGGGAATGATCCGTTATGTCAAACTGATGTATTATCTCAGCCGGGAACTGAGAGAAGAGAATGATGTAGTTTGGTACTGATAACATGGGCACCAATCAATCAAGGTATGATGAGGAAATCAATCTTTATGGTCTAGAGTTATAGAACTTGACCAGTCCAGATTGTAGCCATGCTATTGGTTTATTCCAAAGAATATTTTTTCAAACAAACAATCGGACTGGAATCTTTGAACTGATATCGTTTTTTTTTAACTTCAGGCGTCCCAATATAAAATACATGTAAAATCAAAGTACTGGAAGTACTCATTGAAACTGAACTTTGAATAGACTTAAATTGCACTGCAACATGAAATGGGAACTATTTTAACAATTGCATGGCGGTTGTAGAAAAATGTAGTACTTTGGTCTACATCAAAATCATGCACGCAGAGCAGGTAACAGCTATGGAAAGCTGAACTATTGTTCAGTTTCCAAAAATGCAGTTTTCAAAGACTTTAAATTTGAGCTGTATTAAATATTAAATTCTAGTAAACTGCTATTCTACCTGTTCTACGTAGTGACAGATCATTCTAATTTCCTCCATATGTGTAGAAGTTGCCAGCTGCTTGTGAAAGGGTCTCTAAGTTAATATACAGTCCAAGATACTGGTTTAGTGAACCAGCCTTCATATATAACTGAAAATATCATTGAAAGAAATGTTTTATCCGATAGATCATTTTCATTTGAAAAAGGTAATTGTCTGAAATGTTTATCATTTATATAGTGCGATTTTATTATACTGTCAAAGCTGAATAATTACACGGTTGCTGAATGTGATTATTTTTAGCTTCATGCCACAGTAGATAGTTTTCGTTTATTTTACCTTTAGGGAATGTCTCATTCTACATGTTTATATATGTATATCGAAGATTATCGCATCACTTACAGAATTAATCGAAGCTAAAAACAAATAGTATTGACTGTGGAATTATGCATCTTTGACAGATTAATAAAACTGCACTGTAGCAAATATCTAAAGTTTACAAAATATCTTAGTTTGTACAAAGCAAGCTTTTTCAGGTCTTTTGTTGAAATTAACTCAAATGGTACATCTCTACTTATTACAGGAAATAGTTCACATATCTTGTATCTGTCTTCCGTTTGATGTAGTGGCTACTTAAAAAAGTTCATATAAATCACTTTTATGTCAAGTAATTGATAAGAGAGCTTAGTTTCTTCTTTAGTTATACATCCTTGAACTGATGATAGTAGTACTGAATATGGTATGGTGACTTGATGTAATTACTTGTTATTCCATTTCTGAGTATTTCTGTCAGGTTGCAACATCTCTATGGCAACTGGCTCTTCCTGCTTCGTCACCTCACCCATATACAGGATACAAATTTCAAAATTGAATTTACAATTGGTTGAATGTGATCAGATGTAGGAAGTACCAAATACTAGCTTTGAGTAGCCAGTGACTAACCATTGCAGGGTGAAAGGTTTCAGGAATATGCCAGAATTTCCATTTTTTTGCAGGTCCAGATCATGCTGGTTTTTACCGTTTTTCTGTTGTTTCTGCTGCACCAAGGTTCAGATTTTCATTTTTATTCTAGAAATTTTCAACTTTTACCCGTGCCATTGTCTTTTTGTTCCTACTTGATTCTTTTAAGAGGTTCTTTTTCAATTACATCATTGCCCTCTCAGAACTGCTCTTTACATTTGTTTCATCCATAACTTTTGTTACAGTAATAACTATAAGTGATCATATGCTGGGATTTTTTACATTATTAAAGCAGTGTTCTCCAGAAGCCTCAGTGGCCAGTGATATTACCTTGAAAACTTGCTACAATTTAAATTTAGCTTGCTTTCTGGATCTTCTCAAGAACACTGATTTAAGGTACTGGCCAAGTATTAACTATTTTCCCACATGTCAGAACAAAAATCATGAATGGACTAAAATGTATGAATATGAAAATGTGAATGTGGTATTTATTTACCGTCAAACCGTTGTTCGCAGCCATCTGAATAAATGTCATGCTGTGAATAAAGGTCATTCCTTTAAAAACCGTCATTGATTATTTGGAACATAATAACCTCTGAATAAAGGTCATATTTCGCTTACCCAAAGGATGGCCTTTGTTCACAGGTGTATATAATATCTTGCTGGTATATGATCTTATTAGAATAATATTTTCTCTTTATCTACTTACTTCTATCTAAAGAACTGTTCATGCTGACAACTTATTTCTGATATTTGTAAACCAAAACGGAATCAATACCGAAGATTTTCTTGAAGAGAATTAATTCTTCGTTCATAATATGACATTTTTGTGTTTGGATGGAAATGAAAGGAGATTTTTTTGTATTAATTTCTTATTGAGTTTTGTTTTTAGTGGGTGATTTGTGGAAATTTTCAGAAGTTTTTAAAAAAAATTATCAAGTGGTCTCCATCATTTCCATTGGTTGCCAAAGTTCTCTTTGTCATTTCCATATTTCCATTTATTGTCAAAATAGTCTCTGTCTCTATCATTGGTTGTCTAAGTTGTCTTTTTCATTGTTCCATCTCCTTCATTTGGTATCAAAGTTGTCACCATTTCTTCCATTGGTTGTTGTCAAAGTTGTCATATCTTCATTGGTTGTCAAAGTTATATCCATGTCTTCCATTGGTTGTCAAAGTTATATCCATCTCTTCCATTGGTTGTCAAAGTTGTCTCTATCTCTTCCATAAATCGTCTTTCATTAGTCGTCAAAATTTAATCTCTTAAATTGTTATGGCAAATTTTTCATTGGTAAACACAATAATGCCAATTGCACTTGTTGAGAAATATTTACAGTAGGGAAGATACATTTGGTGCTGCATTTTTCTTACCACTTTTATTTGCCTTAAGAAGATCACATTATCATCATTTATTGAAAAATTTTAACCTTATTTTCATTGAAATTGCGCATGCCACTTTAGAGAGCTGCACCAATTAACCAAATTTAATAAGTTCCTGTTAAATATTTTCATTATTTCTTTGATTCTTTCAAGTTTATAAATCCAGATTGTGTTTCTGATAATTTCTTATCTTTGGTGTTTTGTCTAATTCTATGAGATGTCTTGTTTTAAATGCTTAGTTTATTTATCCAATATCGTTAACAAATTCAGACTAAACCTTTGAGATGGTTTGCTTTAAATGCATACAGTGGAGATTGAAACCAACAACACTTGTCAAATTGTTGTTAATCAAGTTCATGAAAGTGCATGGAAACAACATAGTCAGTTGGTCTGATGTTGTTTTGTGATGTTACCTGGAATATTAATGGATGGTAAACTGATAGAGCACATTGCTTTTGATCTGTGCGATATTTGTGCTGAAATATACTTCTATATTGGATATTTTTATGATCAGAAATATTGTATGTGATTAATGAAACACCAGGATGTATTAGATTTTAATATTGTGTGAATAATTCATGACACAGACTGATATAATAGATGATCTGATTCCCCTTTGTGATTAGATTGAAAATGATTATAGTGTTTGTGTTTTTAATTGGATTTTAATTGCTCGGTTAGTGTTTTATATATAAGTTAAATAATTATTGCATTTTGCATTTAAAAGTGGGTTTGCATTTATACAGCATTACACTTAGTTGACGAGTGTATTTTGAAATAAAATAATTAGTTTTGATTTACAGTACTTGTATAGACATTTAAAGCCATCAAGCATGTCTAATCATTAAGTAAACTGCATTGTTTAAAAACTGATGTATTATATTAAAACGTGTTGATGTAATCTTTAAGCTAAATTCTGACTTCAGACTTATATGATTTATTTTTTATGTATGTTTTTGGAAGTATTAATATCTTAAATACCTGTCTTCGCTGTATTATCAAATATCATGTGTTAAAAAGCAAATTTATGGTAAACATCAAAATGCAGAAAAAGCGATGAATTTAAAGTCTTAAGTGTATCAAAACACTTAGTAGATTATATTTACACCATAAATATAAATAAGATACTTCAAAAAGATAAAAACATGTGCATTTATATATGTACTTCATAGTCTTATATATCTATACTTCTTTTTGAAAACATGCAAATAAAATAAAGAGGTTTTCCGAAAGTGATAAATATTCATTGTTCAATAAGCATTTTAACACCAGGTGTTAAAGATTAATTATCCTTCAACTTCAGGTAAAACATGTGGCAAGTTTTAATGCTTATGTCTTAAAATTGATCTGAGTTCTGAAACATCCAGCAATCCTGATAGCAATTATATATCAATTATGTTATTGGTTCTGCACATTATTGATATGATATCAACAAAATATATAATGTATTATAGGATGGGGCCAATTTAATGTTGTGATGTAGACATATTTGTTGATTTCCAGATATTGCATTAGCACCATTAAAAACACCAACCAGTGTGTGAGATTAAAAATTCACATCAACAAAAAATAGGTTCTTCACTCTTTTGATTAGTACACTTTTTCTCTGTAGTTTAACATCACACCTACAGCTAGGATTATTTAACAGACCGGGGCATATATACATGGATTGTAATCTGGGTAGTACCATTGACCTTTGGTAAATAAGCTGGCCAGCTTCCTCACATGGGTTTCAAACTCGGGGTGATGAGGGGCTAGTGATTGCTTGTCAGAGATCACAGGGGCTAGTGATTACTAGTCAGAGATCACAGGGGCTAGTGATTACTAGTCAGAGATCACAGGGGCTAGTGATTACTAGTCAGAGATCACAGGGGCTAGTGATTGCTAGTCAGAGATCACAGGGGCTAGTGATTGCTAGTCACAGACCATAATTACTCAAGCAGTCAGAGACCATTACTTAACCACAGAGGCCTCTATTGATAGTTCAGCCACAACCATGGTCAAGTGGCTAGTGTGCTGAATTTTTAACCAGGCAATCCAGGTTCGATTCTTGCTCGCGGCAGGTTATATCCTTCCATGAAAATTTGACAAAAATGTTGAATTTCCTCCACATGTGGAAAGGTCAAAGGGTAAGTTAGTACTGGTTAGAATACTATCCAGGAAAACTTGTTAGAATAATCGACTGGACTGCTGTGTGTGTATATACAGCTGAACAATTGATGAAAATGATGTTAAACCCAATTAAACAATTATAACATGATCCTGTGGATAGCTCAAGCCCAATATGAATTAACAGACAGGTATCACATCATGTCAGGTCAGAAGAAGCAGTGTAACAAACTTGTATCTTACCAAGCGCCATTCATAAATCAATGAAGTACAGTTTGACTGGATATGACTTAATTCTGACCTAATAACTGAATTTTTTTTTTAAAATGGTGTTAAACCAAAATAATCTAAAACATTTATAGTTCAGAATGCTTGTATTGACTTCTCATTTTTCTTTGTCTTTGTATTATCTGCAATAGGATGTTGAATAGAAGTAGTTGTGTGAGCCTAAATAGGCTTTAAGTAAACAATAGAGCCACTTCACCACACTCATATCTTGATTATATGTTTTCAATATTCTGAAGAGTTAAACTATGATAAAATTACAAATCTGTTCAAACATCCTTTATGTATTAGTGAGACCTTTACTAAGAAACATAAATCATGTTTAATAACCTACTTCAGTAACCTTTTCACATTAAAAAGTACCCAATCTATGAAAGCATTAATTGTATATTTCACAATCATTTTAGCTTATGATTAAATTGGCTGTTTAGCAAGATGAAAAGTCTGTTAATTACTTTATAATAATAATAATATACTCATCAAAAGCATTAACTTGCCTGTAATGAATGTCTGCTCTGAAATTATGTGTAATGGGAGGAGAAAAAGTAAGTTCCTGAAGCGTGGCTTGAACCCACGACCTCCTGCTTGCAAGTCAGATTCTCTTACAACGGAACTAATTATGCTGTTTATATCACAGCCAATATATGTATAAAAAAATATAGAATACTGCTACATTACTCCTTCCTATTGTTCGAAGTAATTTATTGCGACAACCACATACTGGCTCCTTTGACTTACCCAGCCTTTGTTTCACCCTAGCTCTAGGATTCCAAGGCAAGTCTTAAACTCGTGGCACTAAAAGTAATAGTAGGATGCTAAATGTACCTGCTTGAACTTGTGAACTCCTAATCACAAGTCAGATGCTCTAATAACTGAGCTAATCTGGCTAGTTGATGTCACAGCCAATTTATTTATACAGATAATATGCATACTACTGCTATGTATGCTTTGTTTCATTGTTTATTTCTCTAATGCCTTTTAAATAAAAAAATGTTATTAAATGGCTTTATGTTAATTCACTAGGCTTTGGACATATAAATTACTGAATAATAATGTTTTCAAAAGATATGTTTTTTTTTTTTAAATATTTCTCTATTCATTTCTTATGTGCTCATTATACTACAGATATGTGTTGATTGGGCCTCATTCTAGCTATTTTATACATTACTCAATATTGTTTTTAACAAGTATGTTTTCTGCAGATAGATTTGTCTATTCATTGGTATTTGTTGAACGGACCTCATTCTAGCTAATTACTGAATATTGTTTTTTTTCTGACTGATATTCTTAGCTAGAACTAATAATGGTCCAGTTTTTTGTCATCAAACATTTATTCTTATGAACAAGTTGTAGAAATATATTGACATTTATCAGTTATAAGTCATAAGGTTACATTCTGTTTCCATGGCAATGATGTATATTTTCTACATGAAAACCCAACTTTATGGTTTCATACAAAATTGGCAGTTGACTGATTATATTACAGAAGAAATGGAATTTCTTAAACCCATTCACATAATTTTATTTTGAGTTATTTTTTTATCAATCTGGGAACAAAGGTCACAGAGACAAGAAATGAAACCCCTTATTCAGAGACCTTGTTTGTTTGATGACCCGGCCTTCTTTACACGTGACTCTTCAGAACAGCTGACCAGGTTACAGAGGGGGGGGGGGGGGGGGGGGCTCTGGTCAGTGAGCTGTCTTGCTAGCTTGTGTATTTAGGTTCTACTGGTTCTACCTAGGTGATACAAAATAATCCTGGCTGTTGGGCTGTTGGTGTGATATTAAGCCCCCAGTGAAAAAAAGTAAAACAGTTTTGACCATACTTGATGAACTAGCTTTAAAGATAATCACAGGTGTGAAAGTTTTTTATTGTTTATTTGTTAACACAGGTTAAGATTTCCGTTTTTTTTCTTCAAAATTTTCAATGTTCACCCACATAATCAAATATTGTTCTCAACCTGTAAAATGATACAAAACCTGCCTTTGTCTCAAATTTGTTTTAAATTTTGTAAGTATATCCTGTCTGAATTGATTTGAGTTAAAGCACAACTATGAATATTGTGTTTACAGTACTTGCTAATTATCATGTACAAGGGAGACAAATCCAGTATATTTAATGATTTATTCTCATAGTTCTAATTCATGCTCAGTTATATTCAAAGTGAATATTGTTGTTTAAAATTTAAGAAATCAGTTACCAAGCAGAATTCATTATACCCCCGCAAACGAAGTTTGAGAGGGTGTATATTGGAGTCGCTCTGTCGGTCGATTGGTCGGTTGTTGATCAGTCTGTCAGTCCGTCCGTCCGCATAAAGTTTGTGGAGCAAACTACTTCCACATTTTTTAAGCTATTGCAATGAAACTTGCTATATGTTATCACCATCAAGTGTAGATGTGCAAGGCCCAGCTATGCAATCGTTGCAGAGTTATGTCCCCCTGAACTTAGCCGTATAGTGTACTATTGCAGTATTAGGGTCAAAGCGGCAGCGGGGGTATTAGTCACCTCTGTTACAGCTCTAGTTGAAGTTAATCAAATTGTGCTTTAAGAAAAAAATTTGCAACAATTTATTTAAAAAAAATAAATTACATAATGATAATTCTTGCTGCATTAATATAGACACAGTCATGTTTACCTGCATTTTGGTTAATTAACATTGTAGGTAAGTGTTATCATTGTTATTCATTTCTATGGTCTGGTAGCGGTTAAATAAAATCAAAGTACTGAAAGCACTCATGGACACTGAACTTATATAGACTTGCACTGCAACATGGAACGAGAACTTAAAGTCCCGTAAGCTTATAAATGTATTGGTCCTAATAGTTTCTGTTTGTTCTATAACAGAGGAATCAGGTGTGTTTTCCTCCCATGCATATTTTATAGCAAGAAAAAATGTTTCCGAATCCACTATCGTATTTTTTTCAATATCATTAAAATAAATACTATTTATAGAACACCTATGTTTTCCTGCAGTCATGCTATGCACATGTCGTAAAGTGATGTCACGCGCTCTACATATTTCAAGTTTACAAAAGCAAAAATCACAGTGAAATGAGTGTTTTCAGACGAAAAAGGGCTTGTTTCGTCGGTAATAATTATCTTGGGACAATATCAGCAATTAAATGTTTTTGCACATATTTTTCTACAGCAAAAAGCTAATGGGGCTTTAAGTTTGCGTGGCAGATATAGGTAAACATAGTACTTAGGTCTGCATTAAAATGTATGCGTGCCGAGCGAGTGGCGGCTGTGGAAAGCTGGAGTAACTGTTGATATTTTGAAACTTCTGATGTCATATTTCTCAAATATTACTCTAGCCTGAAAAGCACCTTTTTTGTGATGAAACATAATATTATACAAACTTGTATCTTTACATTTCAATTCTATGCTCTTAGTTTGTTTGGCTAATTCTGACTCAAACTTTTCCATTTTTTTCTACATTTTAAAACTGAATTGCCTTCTTAAAGTCAATAAAACCTTTCCTGAATTCTAGTATTATATCACAAATTATTTCAGTAATATCTTTAAACTGAGCTATAAAATTGTGTAAGGACCCAGTATTAAGATGCTATAATGCCTCATTCGTGGACTATAATTTGTAGAATATTTCTGCTATATAACTGTTATGTAATTATTCTTAGAGCATTAAACTCTGCATTAGAAAAAAACTAGCAACAAACTGTTCTGATCATGTTTTTTATATAGTTGTTTCTCGCGACATTTGTTTCATTAGTCCAGGAAACAGATATTCTGAGTATTAATTTGTAATCTTTTATGGAAGCATTTTGATAAAAAACTAGTAAGATTTTGAATAAAATGATCACTTTTAACCTCTTTATTTGTATAAAGTATGAAAAATGATTCTTTAAATTATAAGAGGCTGGCCATTCAGAGAATGTCAGTGTTTTATGATTCAAAATACTATGGAATGATATTTAGGTAAAAGTCATGCAATGCCTGCTTACAGTCATTGACACTGCTAATATGCATACTGGTATAGTCAGAATGCATAGTGGCAACTTCAACATGCTTATTGATAATGATAACATGCTTGCTGGAAGTTACATCTTGCATGCTGTTATGACCCTGGTGTCTATATCATAATTTCATCTGGCCAAATGACATTATCATTAAGCGTGGTGAAGTTGTCAAGGATTTCATTAAAATTATGATAATGTTTTCGAAACTGGCTGGCAAGTTAGGTGCTCTACCAACTGAGCTAATAGAGCTGTATAATAATATTATCACAGCCAAGTTATTTATACAAATATTATAATATAGTATACTGCTACAGAATTATCAGCATCATACATTTGTGGTAGTTTCATCTATTCAAAACAATTTTGATTTATTGTAGGTGGATAAACAATTTCATTCTAATAACATTTATTTCTTAAGGAAGATCAAATCTTTGGTAGACTGATGTGTAAACAAATCTATATCTTAATTTGCCCCATGCACTAAAGATTAATAAATTGTTTGATGATCAATAAAACCACCTGTTTCGTTATATTAATCACTAATTGACTTATGTAATTTCCTCTAAAATATCTTTTTTTGTGCAAGTTACCAGGAATTTACTTAGAAATTCATTGACATGTTTGAATATGTATCATCACATTTAAAGATACCTTAATCTTATTTCATTTTAAGGAATGAAAAACAAAACCTCATACCCGTCATAATACTTGAATAGATAGGATGGTAAAGCTATCAATTATGTATATAATAGTCTAGTAGCAATAATAAAACTGTTTAATTCTTTCATCTGAAACATGCCATTGTATCTTTCCCTCTGATTTAGAAAGTCTTTGAACTGCAGTTTTACAAAATATGTAAATCAGGAAAAGATTTTTTTAAGTGAAATTAAAATGAGATTATTTTCCCATCAGCAGAATTTGTTGAATCCAGCAAGACAACTATAAAGAACAGTTTATTGTATCTCAGGTTTTTTAAAACTAAGAAAGTGTCACTGATAGTGTCTTCCCCTTGCATAAGAAGTTATATTTTTCCCTAAAATTAATGTAAATTTCCTCATTCTGCATTGTATATTTTCCCCAAATTTGCCTTTTACATGTATATTTCCCCTGTTTACCAACACCTAGCATCTTCCCTTTTCCTAAAAGAAACCAACAACATGCATGTAGCTATAACTGTACTCACTCGCTAAAA
Source organism: Lutraria lutraria (assembly GCA_964023205.1). Taxonomy (NCBI): domain Eukaryota; kingdom Metazoa; phylum Mollusca; class Bivalvia; order Venerida; family Mactridae; genus Lutraria; species Lutraria lutraria. The sequence goes on along the minus strand of OZ026851.1, from coordinate 8,836,435 downwards.
AAGCCCAGTTAAGACCTTAGATGCTTCATGTAGCGTTAAAATTGGTTACTTAAAGAGAAGAAGGTTAGTGCGAGTATAGAACCTAGAAACTCGGCTTACTTTGAATGCCTGCTGGGATATAACTGAAATACTGCTGACCATGCGCAGGCTGTGAAAATAGATCTAAACTGAACTACTTGCTAAATATGGCTATATTGTGCTAATGTGATTTGATAAACATAATTATGCTGGTCTCACCAGTTTGCTAGTTTGGTTGAATCCCCAGACTAGTGCTTAAGCCTCCTAGCTGCAGATCTTAGTTTTAAGCCACAAGTCTTGCCTTACTTAAACTCAGTATTCCAGCCAAACCCAAGAACTGAGTCTCAGGATCCCATTCCACTGCTAACCTACTTACTACAAAGCAACCCTGTTAACCATAATAAGGACTGAGATGTTTAAATAAGCATGTTCTTGAAAATCATGTAATTGAGGAGTTCTATGCAAGATCAATTCCTATGAAAATATTTCAATATGTCAATGGTCATTGCATTCATGAATGAATTAAAGTAAAACCAAAAAAGATGTAAATGATTTGCATGTTTAATATATACGATGGCATTATGCTAAATTTGCTGTCTCCTAACGGTTTTCACGAATGTATTTACTGTCAAACATGTGTTAGCGGCCATCTCTGAATAAAGGCCACCCTTTGAATAATGGTCATTTTTTTAAAATACACCATTGATTATTTAGAAGAAAGTGACCTCTGAATAAAGACCACCTGTCAATAAAGGTCATAGTTTATCTTTCCCAAGGATGACCTTTGTTCACAGATGTGACTGTGTATACTAAATGGTTTTATTTATACAGTATATTATACTAATGATGAAAAAGGGAACTAAACAATGATAGGATATGATAATTGTATGACTTGTCAGCCTCTGTATTCAGAAAAGAAATGTTAAAGTGATCTGTCTTCTATGCTTTGTGGACTTTTTGTGCCTTAAATAATGTTAACTTGCCTGTGTGTATGTACTGAATTTTACATGAAATTTATATTTAACTGCTTGATTTAAATTGAAAGGAAATATGTCGCTAAGTTCAGGAAGTGGTGATCGGGAGATCAGTAAGTCATTAAACAACTTACCAAAGGTGATGATCACTGATTCTGGGAATAAAAATGTGCTTTTAAATGATTTTGAAGAATTTCGCACAAGGTCTCAACCTTGTTCTCCGAGTGTCAAAAGACGAGCATTCACCACATGTATAGCAGGGACTAGATACATCATAGGTGAGTTAGGAGCTTTATCTTTCATTTCTTTCATTTGTCATTTATCGGGTTTAGCACACTAAAATACCCATAAAACACTTCTCCAGTATGAAAGATAATAAGAGTTCTGCATACATTCTGTTGAAATATCGTTTAAGCTCAAACTATTTGAAATTAGTTAGCTTTCAAATATTCTATCACAATGAGATGGAGTTAGGTCTGATAATATTATATAGCTTTATAAGACTTACAGAGTTATAGCCCTTGTTTCAATTAATTGGCAATTATAACTTTTAGGGATTTTATATAATTTGTCCAACTTTTACGTAAGTTTTTATTAGAAGGGCCCTTCTGAGAGCCCTTTTTCTGAAAGCATAATGCAATTTCTGGTTGGTAAAAAGATGCATGATAAAAATTACTAAGTATATAACTGAATCCATGACTGTATGTTAACTATTCCACTGTTCTCTCATATGTTAAACAGGCAATTTCTCTGTAATGAGCTTGTGTGGATATAAGAACTAATGCCAGTATACTTCTTCAGTGATGTAGATAATTCTATATATGGTAAAATAAGATCGAAATAAGACTCCCGGTTTGCATGGAATCCGACACTGATAGTTCATTATATATTGTAGATATCTACCAAGTATCTGAATTGATCTGTTTGTCTATAGTTACCAAAGCTCCTTGTATCATGAATGTTAAACTCTTTTATTATTAATCTGTCGATTTCTCTTCTGTTTCTTGATGATTAGAAAGGTGTTGCTTCATGTATAATTATAGTATTTTGTATGCTGTTGTTAGCTTATTGAAAGCTTCTATGAAAAACCGTTGAATCTAATTATGACTCATGTAATAATACTCATTCATAATTAATTAAGCTCTATATTGTGCTGTTACAGTATGTATTGCTGAAAGGTAAGAAACATTGATTGACAATTTTATGTGTCTTAGGAATTAACTTTGTATTATTGAATTGTAAGAAATATTGTTTGACTAGCAATTTGATTTGTTTCAGGAATTTAACTTTCCTGTTTGAGTAACTTAATAACCTGTGGATAGCTAGTGTAACTGATAAAGTGCTCATTTCACAACAGAAACAGAATTGTGGGATACAGGGTTTGATTTTTTGTTCTGGTGCGGGCAGCGTTAGCACATTTTTGTTTAGTCAAACTTTGAAGACATAGCTGGCTTTGCTTTTGTGTCAAGTTACTAAATGTTGATTTGACAAAAGTGTTGTTTTCTTCCACATGTGGAGAAGTTGTGGTAGGTTAAGTTAGTACTGGTTATAACACAGTCCAGAATCAAAGCACTGAGAGTAATGTCAGAAGCGAAAGTTAAAATGTTATTGATAATATTTTGTAGATATGCATTAGATAACTAATGATACCACTCTAGGCCACAATGTTACAAACCCAAATGTATAATATTGTTTGGACTAATATTTTCCTCAAAAGGAAGAGTCAGTTTTGGCCCAGTGTAATGAAGACATTTTGGTAGAGGTCCACTTGTTATGCTCCCAATTCTCATGGAGTTGATAGTAAACTCATACCTCCACTTCCTGTTCATGGTAAAAACACATCTGACTCTTAAAACTTCGTAATTATATGTAATAATAGAGTTAGTATCTCCTGCATTAGAGTTAACTCTTTAGCAGTGTGGTTGCGTGTGCTAGAGGTCCTAGGTTGAAAGAATTCTTAAAACACCCCAAATTCAGTCAAACAGGCTGTTTATAATTCTGTTTTAATAATTCATTTTTGTTGAAGTTGTTTTTAATAAAGATATATTATGCAAACCCATCTCGCAAATAAGAACTTCATTTCGCGTGATCGAGTCCATTCCGTACTTTATATCTATCCAGTAGGCAGAGTTGCTGTTAACTGGTGTCCTCGCTCAGCTAGTGTCTTTTAGCGATTCCCATGTGTATAGTAGTGATGCGCACTATTTATTGTCTTTTTGAATGAAACATTTGTGCGGATCGCCCTTATGAATGAAACTTTTGTGCGGATGAATACTGAATTATTAAACTCCATAGTTTTATAGTTTGAAATGCCAAAATGATGTAATAGTTCAAAATGAACATAATCCTGCAATGTATGGATATGAGGCGTCCCTTTTTGTAAATACAAAACTGGGTTTATCACTAGAGAAGCTCTCGCTTCGCTTTTGCTTCTAAAAACTGATTAGGTGAACAGGACATGGTAATAACTGAAATATCGGTGAAAAATGGCATTAAATTCACGGAAACAAACACTAAATGTTGGTTAATGATTTCCAATGCATAATAAACAGTAAGCAACATCCATTTAGTTGCATGTTCGTGGACAGTCTGACATTACAGCCACTTTAATTTCCATAGGGATTCAACATGCAGCTAATGCTATGAATATACATAACAATGTCAGAAGGTATAAAACTGCCACATACTGATAGATTTGCATAATTATTAACTGAATGTGGCTGTTACATAATTAAACAACCATAAATCATTCAGATTGTCCCATTCAATTGGAATACATGAAAACATGAATTCTTCTGAACTATTCATACGACTCGGCCGATCTTAATAAAACACCGTGTCAACGAACTTCTGGATCACCCCTCGTATAATGAATAGTAAATGAAGTATGAATAACTATTTAACAGGGACACTTACATAATTACACCATTGTAAGTCCTTTAGATTGTTACATAATTAAACCCCTGTAAGTCCTTCAGATTGTTACATAATTATACCACTGTAAGTCCTTTAGATTGTTACATACTTAAACCACTGTAAGTCCTTTAGATTGTTACATAATTAAACCCCTGTAAGTCCTTTAGATTGTTACATAATTAAACCCCTGTAAGTCCTTTAGATTGTTACATAATTAAACCACTGTAAGTCCTTTAGATTGTTACATAATTAAACCACTGTAAATCCTTTAGATTGTTACATAATTATATCACTGTAAGTCCTTTAGATTGTTACATAATTAAACCCCTGTAAGTCCTTTAGATTGTTACATAATTAAACCCCTGTAAGTCCTTTAGATTGTTACATACTTAAACAACTGTAAGTCCTTTAGATTGTTACATAATTAAACCCCTGTAAGTCCTTTAGATTGTTACATAATTAGACCACTGTAAATCCTTTAGATTGTTACATAATTAAACCCCTGTAAGTCCTTTAGATTGTTACATAATTAAACCACTGACAGTCCTTTAGATTGTTACATAATTAAACCCCTGTAAGTCCTTTAGATTGTTACATAATTATACCACTGTAAGTCCTTCAGATTGTTACATGATTAAACCCCTGTAAGTCCTTTAGATTGTTACATGATTAAACCCCTGTAAGTCCTTCAGATTGTTACATAATTAAAGCACTGTAAGTCCGTAAATTGTTACATAATTATATCACTGTAAGTCCTTCAGATTGTTACCTAATTATACCACTGTAAGTCTTTCAGATTGTTACATAATTAAAGCACTGTAAGTCCTTAAATTGTTACATAATTATATCACTGTAAGTCCTTCAGATTGTTACCTAATTATACCACTGTTAGTCTTTCAGATTGTTACATAATTAATGCACTGTAAGTCCTTGAATTGTTACATAATTATATCACTGTAAGTCCTTCAGATTGTTACCTAATTATACCACTGTAAGTCCTTTAGATTGTTACATAATTATATCACTGCAAGTCCTTTAGATTGTTACATAATCATATCACTGTAAGTCCTTTAGATTGTTACATAATTATACCACTGTAAGTCCTTTAAATTGTTACATAATTATACCCCTGTAAATCCTTTAGATTGTTACATAATTATATCACTGTAAGTCCTTTAAATTGTTACATAATTATACCCCTGTAAATCCTTTAGATTGTTACATAATTAAAGCACTGTAAGTCCTTCAGATTGTTACATAATTATACCACTGTAAGTCCTTTAAATTGTTACATAATTAAACTCCTGTAAGTCCTTTAGATTGTTACATAATTAGACCACTGTAAATCCTTTAGATTGTTACATAATTAAACCCCTGTAAGTCCTTTAGATTGTTACATAATTAAACCACTGTAAATCCTTTAGATTGTTACATAATTAAACCCCTGTAAGTCCTTTAGATTGTTACATAATTAAACCACTGTAAGTCCTTTAGATTGTTACATAATTAAACCCCTGTAAGTCCTTTAGATTGTTACATAATTAAACCCCTGTAAGTCCTTTAGATTGTTACATAATTAAACCCCTGTAAGTCCTTTAGATTGTTACATACTTAAACAACTGTAAGTCCTTTAGATTGTTACATAATTAAACCCCTGTAAGTCCTTTAGATTGTTACATAATTAGACCACTGTAAATCCTTTAGATTGTTACATAATTAAACCCCTGTAAGTCCTTTAGATTGTTACATAATTAAACCACTGAAAGTCCTTTAGATTGTTACATAATTAAACCCCTGTAAGTCCTTTAGATTGTTACATAATTATACCACTGTAAGTCCTTTATTGTTACATAATTACACCACTGTAAGTCCTTTAGATTGTGACATGATTAAACCCCTGTAAGTCCTTTAGATTGTTACATAATTATACCACTGTAAGTCCTTCAGATTGTTACATGATTAAACCCCTGTAAGTCCTTTAGATTGTTACATGATTAAACCCCTGTAAGTCCTTCAGATTGTTACATAATTAAAGCACTGTAAGTCCGTAAATTGTTACATAATTATATCACTGTAAGTCCTTCAGATTGTTACCTAATTATACCACTGTAAGTCTTTCAGATTGTTACATAATTAAAGCACTGTAAGTCCTTAAATTGTTACATAATTATATCACTGTAAGTCCTTCAGATTGTTACCTAATTATACCACTGTTAGTCTTTCAGATTGTTACATAATTAATGCACTGTAAGTCCTTGAATTGTTACATAATTATATCACTGTAAGTCCTTCAGATTGTTACCTAATTATACCACTGTAAGTCCTTTAGATTGTTACATAATTATATCACTGCAAGTCCTTTAGATTGTTACATAATCATATCACTGTAAGTCCTTTAGATTGTTACATAATTATACCACTGTAAGTCCTTTAAATTGTTACATAATTATACCCCTGTAAATCCTTTAGATTGTTACATAATTATATCACTGTAAGTCCTTTAAATTGTTACATAATTATACCCCTGTAAATCCTTTAGATTGTTACATAATTAAAGCACTGTAAGTCCTTGAGATTGTTACATAATTATACCACTGTAAGTCCTTTAAATTGTTACATAATTATACCCCTGTAAATCCTTTAGATTGTTACATAATTAAAGCACTGTAAGTCCTTCAGATTGTTACATAATTATATCACTGTAAGTCCTTTAAATTGTTACATAATTATATCACTGTATGTCCTTCAGATTGTTACATAATTATATCACTGTAAATCCTTTAAATTGTTACATTATTATACCCCTGTAAATCCTTCAGATTGTTACATAATTATATCACTGTATGTCCTTCAGATTGTTACATAATTAAAGCACTGTAAGTCTTTCAGATTGTTACATAATTAAACCACTGTAAATCCTTTCGGCTGTAACATAATTTAACACCTGTAAGTCCTTCAGATTGTTACATAATTATATCACTGTAAGTCCTTTAAATTGTTACATAATTAAAGCACTATAAGTCCTTCAGATTGTTACATAATTAAACCATTGTAAATCCTTTAGGTTGTAACATAATTAAACACCTGTAAGTCTGTCAGATTGTTAAATGATTAAACCACTGTATTCTTTCAATGAAACTCATTACATGACATTGCATTCAAAGCATATTTTTGCTGTACAAAAAATTATCTGAATGGATTTTGTTTCTGTAAATATGAACTGCTGCTTGAGAAGAAAGGAATCTGTTCTTTTAGCATAATACATTATCATAGTAATCAGAAGAAAATAATTAGATAAATTGGTTTCTTTCCCTGTCAAATGTGCTAGCCTGGTGACTGGTTTTGGAACTGTTTATGTTTACATGCAAAGCAGCCACTTATTCCAAAATTATTACGTTGCTGTCTATTTAATTGGCTTAATAATTATTCTTCACAAAATACTGTACATATCACTTGACATACTGTTATGAGTTGTTTTAAGTTGAGATAAGGGAAATTACTGTGAGTTTACTTGATCTTTGTTTATATATGCAGTTACCTCCCTTGGATTAATTCAATGACAAAGTCACCAGCTACTTTGCATTCAGTTGTCACACTGAGAACAACATTTTATAATTTTTTCAATCAACAAATGATTAATTAGTTTATTAGTCAATTAGAAGCAAGCCATTAGTAATTGATCAGCTCATTCTCCATAGCTGTAGGTGTCTCTTCCATTTTCAAAATCTTTTTCCTGTTTTTTGTTTATACTAATTAAGACATGAGTTATGGTGCATAGAGAGTAGATCTGTCATAATAGGGGATTATTTTCCAGGAATAATACACGTAAATGTTGCATATGATGCTATAATGGGACAAAAACAAAAGTAATGCAAGCCAAGTTTGTAAATCTAATTAGGTAGATATTAATTCACTCAAATGAGTTAATTTACATTTTCTGACATTGATTAATGCTGTTCAGTGACTTCTTAGTATGCATTTCTATGGTTCCAATAAAGTCTTAAACTGAAAGTGAAAATTAAAGCCCTCTTGGGAATAATAGAGATTAGAGCATTATGAATAATTTAAAGACTTTCTTCGTAGAGGAAGATTATAAGTTCCTTCTTTGAGGATTGCTCAGTCAGGAGAAAACTATACTGCTAATCTAAAGGTAACAGGCGCAATACCAAAACTTGGCACTTGCTCCCCTAAGCCTATGCCAACATGCAGAAAGTGTCTCTTTGTTTTTCTGTTACAATCACACTACATGTTGCAAGGTTGACAATTAGATGCTTGGTTAGAACAAGCCAGATTACTGTGAGTACTGGTAATTGAGGTCATCTGGAATACCACAGGGCTTGAACCTATCACCTTCACTGACTGCCTGTGTGGCCTGACTCTTGAGGAGCTATCCTGTCTGTTACCCTTTATCTTTGGAATTCATTTATGTCAGCCCAGGATGTTCCTGATTACTGCTAAATGAAAATAATTATATCTTAATTTACATAAAAAAAATTACCTGTCCCTTTACAAAGAATATAGAATTAATAAATGTGATTAACCTGTTATTATGTTCTTCGTAAGTAAATTTATATGAGATTTTTTTTACAATATAGCTTAACCTGTGAACAAGGTTTCGTATTGACTGTCAACTAGCCCAGTGGGAGCCAACAATGCTCCTTTATCATGTTAACCAACTGCATTCTTTTACAGAGGACTTTTTTTTACTTTGCTTAAGTTCAGTAGACCAAGAACTAATTTTTTTATCATATTGACTAATACTTTCATTGGACTTTGCTCAACAGCACTATATAGACTCAAGTCATGCTGACCAACAGCATTATGAAAAGATATGGATCATTCTCTGCTTATATATACATGTAATGCATACAGTCAAACCGTGGGAAAGACAAAATGTGGCCTTCGTTGACAGAATTTCTAATGGCCTTTATATATAGGTCAGCATGTTCTACATTAGCAATGGTGGTTTTCTACAGTTGTTTACGGCCTTTATTCACAGGCTGGCCTTTATTCAGAAGTGGCCCCCAGCACGGTTTGAATATACATGTATATGCTAGCATATATAATATATGTCAGCCAATTTATATTCACAAAATTTTATGTTAGACAAATTTAGATGCTTACTTGATGTTGACACTCATATACAGTCAAACATGTGTTTGCCCCCAACTATGAATAAAGGCCCTTCTTTTAAAACCCATCATTGATTGTTTGGAACAAAATGGCCTCTGAATAAAGGTCACAATGTGTGAATAAAGGCCACTCTTTGTCTTTCTCAAGGGTGGCCTTTGTTCACAGTTTTGACTGTACTTATATTCTGTGGTACCAATATTATGCACCGTATTCATTGTCTCAATCCAGTTCCTGAAAGTTAAATATTCTACAAGCCACAGACTAAGTCTTGTTGATGTCTGAAGTGTGTATATTACAAATTCCCGATGATTAGGCACTGTCTATAAACAACAGTTTGTGTATGTTAATTACAAAGGTGTGAATAATCACTTTCAATAAATTTTCAAGACATTCCAAGACTTTTAGGCTTTAAAATTAGGTCTGTATGTTTTATTGTAATTGATTTCACACTTTATTTAAATGATATTATCTGGAAATTATCACTTTTAATTATCTCGCATTTATAAGGCTGTATGATGGAGAAAATATCACCATGGAAACAGTATTTGAATTTATAGTATCTGTTGCCAAAATTATAAACACTAGTCAGATTAAGGCCGAATTGAAACACAGAATATTCTCCGTTTCCTAGCAACGGTGATAAACAAACATTAGAAATGAAATTTAATTTTGATAAGCAACATTTAAAACCAATTTATATTCAATTAAACATTGCTTTTCTTAATTAGAGTTTAGTCAATTATATCATATAATTGATACTTCTAAGTGTTTCAGTTTGATTATGTACAAGGAGTTATGAAAAGTGAACAAATAAAATAGAAAATTCAAGATTTTGATCATTCAGCCTGAAGTGATATCTTTTTTTGTTGAAGTTTGCGTTTTTCAGAAATCTGAAATGTTGAATATACATCTAGTGTTAGTGCAAACAGATCTGGTTGATATCTCTAGAAATAACACATTGTAATAATATTGGTAGCAATAAACTGTTTTATTGTTTCCCAGACTGTAACAACGGTTGATATAGTTAGTGTTAAAATCATAAAATATGTTGAATTCTCAAACAAAATGATGGACAGTCTTTCAAGCTTTACTCACTATCTGCGCTAGAATTAACCCTAGGGAAATATATCTATTACAGAATGTTTTTTATTTCAAAATGGTTTGAAGCAATTTATTGTCATTGAAATAGACTGATGTTACACTTCAGTCCACACAATTTCAGAGTTATTGCAATGAGCCAGTTATTGTATTCATTCACACTTTTGAATTGATTATTTGCAATAAACTGATAACTTTCTAGTTTCAAATTCTTTTAATTGCCATGTACCAATTCATGTTCGGTTTCACATTCTTTTAAATGCCATGAACCAATTCCTACTAAGTTTCATTTTCTTTCAATTGCCATGAACCAATTACTGTTGTGCCACCATGAACCAATTCCTGTTGTGTCACCATGAACCAATTCCTGTTGTGTCACCATGAACCAATTCCTGTTGTGTCACCTTGAACCAATTACTGTTGTGTCACCATGAACTAATTACTGTTGTGTCACACTCTTGCTTTTAATTGCCATGAACCAATACATGTTGTGTTTCACGCTCTTATAATTGCTATTAACCATGCAGTTCCTGTTAAGTACCAGTTCATTTCGTCAAAACTCTTTATTAATTGCCATAAACCTGCAGTTCCTGTGTCACACTTTTTTATAGTAATTAAATTGCCATGAACCAATACCTGATGTGTTTCATATAGTTTTTATTCATTGCCATGAACTGATTGAATGCCTAATTATGTTACACTTTTTCTATTAATTTTAATCACTGAACAGAGCAGAAGATAAGATTATTTTTCTTTTGGATTTGAACCATGTACATCATCCAATAAGATAAATTCAGATATTTCTAAAGATAAGTGATTTTAATCAGTCCTTGAAAATTTCGTTGATTAATAAGAGGCAAAAGTCAGTGATTAATCAATTAAAACTGATTAAATAAGAAATGACCTAAAATGTTAAGACTGCATAACCTTAACATCCCTTACACCAAATGAATAGCACAAAATCAATAAAAATTGAAAAAAAAATGCCTTAACTTAATTAATTGTTTGAGTAAAATAACATAAAAATATAATTGTAACCAGAATAATGCTGCATTTACAAACACAGTTTGAACAGCATTACATCAGTCACTATAGCTTATCAAATCAATCACTTGTGTATTTAAAGTGCAAACCCTTTCAGCAAAGTGTAAGGTCTGCAGTACTGTAGTCAAGAATGACAACTCTGTACAAAATCAAAATTTCGTTGATTAAATAGGAGCATCATCATCATCACGTCAATGACCATTCGTCATTGATTCGTTGAATAAATGATTAATTGGAACATCACTACTAAATATCTACTTATGACAATAAACTGAAAACAGTCTTGTGTCACACTTTAAAAAATCTCACCTTTATTTTTGGACACACCAGAATAACAGACTTGATAGCGTTGTGTTTATTGACTGTATTTGTGGAAAACCTATTATTATGGATGTGTTATAATCTTCGGCCATATTTTCATGTAGGAGCATACAGTTGTCATCATCACAAACCTGTAAACTGGTTATAGTTCTGTATCATCTTAGCTTACGGGGGCAGCTCTAATGTATAGTATTTGTCTAAATTAAATTAGATGGACTGCGTGTTGCTGTGTTTTCTGGACAGTTTGAAGCAAAAGAATGTCTCTTTGTAATTGTAATATTATTCAGACGACCTTTGTTGTCGATGGAAACAGAATATGTTCAAGCTTCTAACTAAGAGTTTTGTGATGACAATTTTCTGCATGAAAATCAATACCAATCTTTTGACACTACGAAAGCTAGTCCTTATGTCTGTGAATATATTTAGAACAGAAATCCAAGACGTATAGATGTAGGAGTGATTCTGGACAGACTGAATTTATACATGTAATGTTGTAGTTTGATATTGTATTTTGTTGACTTAATTACTAATGAAGGCCATCTTTCAAATGCCCATTGACCATATTTCACACAATATTTATTTTATGTACGTATCATTAAAGATATTGGTTTGCCATGACGTGTAAACAGTGATTTGTTTTACATTAAAGTTATTCTTTCATGGAAAAAAAGCTGGAATAAGCCCTGTCAAGTAGTTATGCATACTTCATGAACTATTCTTAAACTGATCATGAAAAGTTCATGAAAAAACTCGAGTTTTCATGAATTCCATTCAAAGGGGAAATAATGAAAATATTTTTTTTTAAAGGCTCATTAATATTCATCTGTTTGCTCTTATTTACAATGATTATCACTCAACTATGATGTTTGTACAGTCTGGGGTTACTTCCCCAGCTACGTTTGCTGTATTTAGTGATCATTGAGCTTTCATTTATTTCTGTATTTGTTTGTATTGAGTTTAGTATTTAGAGGAAGGGGTGACTTGTATGGTTCTTTTTAGGAGTGCTTTTTTATACCCCCAACATCAAATGTTGCAGGTACATGTAGTGCTTGCCTTGTCTGTCCCTGTACAAGGTGAAGTCAAATTGCAAGTAACAATATTTACTGAACAGAATCTTGTTTTAATCTCTATTCATAATCAATAACCTACTTTCATCCAATGTGTTTGAATCACAGGTTGGGGACTGAATTACTTATGGAGTAGTTTACTACAGTAGAAATGTATGTTGCACACCCAGGTCTTGCAGCCGCAACCTTTTAATCAACACTTCCTAACATGTTGGAATCCATGTGTTATGATGGTCCATCAATAATTAAGTCAGTACATTCCAGAATTCAAATCGAGGGTTCAGCGCAACAGTGTCGTAACTCATATTGAAATAAGAACAAGTTACGACAATGTTGCGCTGAACCCTCGAAATAAGGTCCTGTTTCTTATCCTTCTCAGTTAGTTTATTTCCCTTGAAGTACTCTTTAATGCTCGACTTATGTGGGTTTTTCAGAATGTTACAAATGTTGAATTTTTCTCTATTCTACTCATTTGAATAAAATCAATATTACTGAAAAAAATCTATCTTTCTTCTATTAGAACTGAAACAATGATAAATGATACCATTTTGCAATGATATACAAAGGTTGATGATAAATGATAGACATGTTATGATTTTATAAGAATTTACTATAGTTGGAACAGTCAGTCTCATGTGGCTTGTGAACAATTTGGTTGCTATAAGCTATTGCTATTGTATGAGTTGTATCGCTGAACACCACTACTGCCAAACCTTTCTTTGGGACTGCTTCAATGTTAAGACTTGTTTCTTTTGATCCCAAAGCTGGTCATGGTACGTACCTTAGTCCTTCTATACATTATTTTATCGTCACAGTAAGAATTTCTTAGTCAGCTTATTGAACTGTTAAAAGTACATCCATTTTATGGTCATTAAATGACAATGTATTATAAATGAGTTTCAAATTACATGTAAATAGGATCACAGACCTACTATATCTCCCTTAAAATTATATTTCTGGCATAATATCTTAAACTAATGTTAACTGTGAACAAGATAGAAAAGTAATAAAAATTCACATTGAATTTAAACACACCATTTTTTGCCTGACATTAATTCTCACCAGAGTTTCCCTATATTACACAGCATCAAAATGTGGAATGCTAGGTATTGCTGCTGTTGCATTTATTCAATAAAGTTAATGATTCTTAGAGAAATGGAACCTTACCTTAAAAGAAAAACTCCTTTTAAGTATTCTGGTGTCTTTATTAATTCACAATGCAAACTTAAGTTAGGGTATATTTATAACTCACTGTTCACCTAAAGCAAGGTCTGAATCAAGTTAGTATTATACCTAAATATATCTATTACTAGCTTTCTAAACTTGACATTAATTAGGAGTGTGATATTTCCTCTTTTCAGAGAACTTCCTGTTTTCTTAACATTGTATGTTAGCAACAAAAATCTTCAGATTCAGTCCAGATCTGCTCCAATAATGATGTTTTTGCTTGATGGATGAGGCCTTTTATGTTAAATTTTTTGCACAATCACACCCTGAATTGTAACAAGACAATTTCTCCATTTGACAAATATATTAGTTCAGCTTATTAAGGAGTTTCGATACTTTTTCAAAGAATGTAGAAGATGGCTGATTAGTAAACTGCTGATTTAGATGTTTTAATTAGTTAGCTATGTTGTAAATTTAAGCCTTGAGGGATTTGGATAAGAAGTGAACCCAGACTCTAATGAATTATCTATGACTGCACATACACAAATGTAAACCAAATGCCATGACTCATGATTAGTCTCTCACAAAAAAAACAAAGTCAACAACATTCACTTTCCACTAACCCAAAATGTAAAAACATAAAAGTATCACCATGACAACTGCCAACATGATCCACTGCATCTACCTTACATTATCCCAAAAGGTAACCTTCTAAAGCAATAACCATGACAATCGTCAACATGATCCACAACATCCACCTTTTCACTAACCCAAAAGCAATAACCGTGTTAACTGCCAACATGGTCCACAATAACCCTTGCCCTATTTTTTTGCATAGCCGCTTAAGATCAGTTTTGAAATATATTTCTTATTTATTTATGATTCAGAAAAAATTCCTATTGGATGATTTCAAAAGCAGGGAATAATGTGTTGATGAATAAGAACCCTTTCGTCTACTGGGTGAAATTTACCACTGTGGAATAATTAAGGTATTTGTAAAGTAAAAATGCACACAACTGTGTTTGTACACAATGCTCTCAACAAACATTTTACGTAACACTTGGCAGCTAGCTTACAATGGAACTTGGTGGAATTGATCTGTATCCGGCCTAGTTATAGGTATTATCAGAAATTTCATAAAGATAAGACAGTAGAACAACATACTAGTGTAGATTACATCAAAGAGCAAAATTTCTTTTACATTTCTATGCCATTTGTCCTTTTTAAAGACATTTTTTTGTTTGGTTTTATGGTCATTTTGCAGGCCATGGGGAGCTGTAATTAACTTCTAATGAATATTCATTACTACATTATAGCATAGATTTTCCTGTGTAAATCATTTGGCATTAGGCTGCATCCATTATGGAATGGATTTCTGTGAAAAAGTCAATAATAAATAAAGGTTCATATTACCGTGGAAACCAAACTCAAGTATCACATTGTTAGGTCACAAGGGATTTACTTTATGATTAAATTCCTGATGTCAGATATTACAGGATTACTATATCTATGAATATAAAATGTTTGAGAGAAAGGCTCATATACATTATCATATATATGATATAACATACATACTTCATTGTTAGCTGACCCACCTCCAGGGTTGAGTGCTTAAGGTCGCTGACTTCAAATCACTGTAACCTATCACAGATAGAAGGTTGTGGATTCGAGCCCAGCTACCGACCATGTCTCTTTATGTGAGAAAGTAGGCAGTAGCTTACAGAAGATGGGAATCTGGTACTGGTTCTTCCCAGGAACGATGGTTAGGTGAACTATCCACCTTCTATGAGTGTTGAAAAGGGGCGTAAAACTCTAACATACATACTTTATTGTTAGCCTAATGCTGGCCATTCTTATCATTTGATGTTCAAATTGAACATGTTTAGGTAAATGTCAAATTCCTGATTCATAGGTTATGGGTTTTCAACTTGCATGAATTTTTATGGAGACCTAAGCACTACGTTTTTTCTACATCCGCCATGCAGTTGTTATACTAGTTCCCGTTTCATGTTGCTGTGCAGGTCTATGTAACTTC
This sequence comes from Lutraria lutraria, assembly GCA_964023205.1. Classification (NCBI taxonomy): domain Eukaryota; kingdom Metazoa; phylum Mollusca; class Bivalvia; order Venerida; family Mactridae; genus Lutraria; species Lutraria lutraria. Next base: position 8,820,662 of record OZ026851.1, on the reverse strand, counting down.
TGTTTCAATCAGTACTTTAATTCATTAGTTGCATTCACTAGTTTTTTCCTGAAAAACAACAATAACAACAAAACAATCGACTTTGAAAAATAATGGGTTAATTGTGTGGTTTGTGTCAAAAAACATTTTGCGTTGTTATTTATGTATACATCATGTATGTGTCTTGATGACAATCAAAAGATGTACACTAATGTACTATTCAGTTTCCCTTACTACTTTTAGTCCTTTGATTTAATGCTGCATCCCATAGAGAATTATAGTCGTGACAAACTTACATGAAATAACTGTAGCACTTTTGATGTCCAATATTACCATCTTCAGATAAATGAATCTATATAATTATACTCCAGAATTAATGCCTCATTTGTGGATACTTGATTATATTCCAAATGGCTGATTCTGTCCTGTTTTGTATAATCTTACAATTTGATGTTTATTTTATAAGAATTATATTACAGATAGATACTGTCTGTGTTGTGACTAAATAGGCATTCAGTCAGAAAATCTGAATAAAACATGTGGAGGCTGTGTCCAAAATACATCAGAAATACATCGATATTCACGATGACAGAAGTGAACTTCTAGAGATCGCCTAAGTCTTCATTGACATTGAACAATTAAAAATAAATGAAATTCCTTGAAATAAATCTATAGTACAGACAGGGCTATAGGAAGAGACAAAATGTGAATATTGAGCCCAGGTTATATAACTACTGGGCCTTGTTAGAAGCATTTTTGTTTGTTATTTTGCAGCCATCATTGTACCAGTGTTGCTAAAGGTGATGTTATTGACACAGTATGGTATAAAATGATAATATAATTTGGTATGATTTTTCATATGTTAAATTTCAAAAGATAACCAGCTATAAAATGTTTTATCTCAAACATTGTCAATATTATCATGGGGCTTATAATATGATATATGATTTAGTCATCAAAAACCTGTACTGTTATTAGAATTGAAGCAAATAATTTGTCTCTCACATCTGATTCTTGCATCATTTTGAATAGAGTGGGAGGGGAGTGAGGATTGGTGCTCATTTCAGAGGCTTATCTTTGTCAAAGCCAGAAAAAGTTATTGATGGTTGCCTAGTTCTTAATAGAAAAATACTCGTTAGTAAGGAATTTTGATCAAACTTTGAACTAATCTCACCAAGTTCCCGAGCACATAATTCATAAATATATTGTCAGGGTTTTGTGATTTGATTATTTGGTGGAATAATGGCCCTTTGTTTATTTTGTGCATATGCAAGGACTTATATACATAGATGGATTCGCAACTGCTAAAAATAGCTCAAACGATATCGTTCGACTATCCCACAATGCATTGCTATATACTTGGCAATGTCCGACAGCTGTTGGGTAATTTGGTGTTTACAAATTTTATTATGCTAAAAAAACTCTGGCAATTGGGCACGGGAAATTTGTAACGGATGCAACAAAATCCTTAAAGATATTGAGATACATCTATAATCCACAAAGTCTAAGTATAAGCATTGAAAACGGCATCAGTCGAACATTTTAAATTCCAAGATGGCAGACATCTATTATAATCCTTTCGTCTCCGAGATTAAACATTCGGAATACCACAGATATTTTCGCTGTTATTAACATTCGGATTATCACGGATATTTTCGAACTTTCGCTTTTGTAAACAATAGCATGTATTCCTGTCTTATTATCGCAGGATTTGATTACTTTAAACTGTTAATACGGAAGTTGCGAATCCATGTATGTATGTAAGTCCTTGGCATATGTGAAATATAATTATAAAGAATTTCTCTTTTGAATGCAACTCCTCCTACATTTGTCTGGAGAATCAAAACCAGGTTTTGTGAACATTACTGTCACTTGTTGAACTATTGTTGAACTGTTGTGGACAAAAATAGAAGAAAAAAGAGAATCTGCTAGAGCTTACATGGTCTAAGACAATTTAATTGGCTTTATAGAAGACATGTTTCAACACAAATAAGCTGTATATTTGTTAAGTTGACAGCCTTTATAATTCTCTAATACTGGCCTACAAACATTTTGAGATGTTCTGACAAACTAAGAAGAAAAGTCTGTCTTCCTCACACAAAGTAACATAGTATTACATGTACAGTCAAACCTGTGGTAGTGGCCACCTCTGAATAAAGGCCAATAAAGGCTATGAAATACTTGTATTTTCTGTGTAACGAATCCTCCAGGGTTTCAAACCTGCCAATGCTTACACCTATTCCCCACCCACTGACCATGTTCACCTAGTATACTGGTCATACAAAATACCGTGAGTCTAACTCTTTACTTAGCTTAAAGTTCACAACAGTGCTAGTACGCAATCATAAAACATTTAAATCACATAAACAATCATTCTTCGTGTCAAAAAACATAAAAATACTCTAAAAAACAATCTGCTTGCATTCTTTGACACACTGACGGCCATATTGATTTTTACCTTGTATACAAAAAAACGCGAATCAGAATGCGAGATACGAAATCACGCAGGAAATTCCTGTGACAGTACTAAACTCCAACCAAAGTGCGGACCATCTATCATTTGCAGAAATATAAAAACAGGTGTTTTAAGAGATAAAGTGCATTAAAATGCGATACTATCATATAGCAATATTAATTTGAATTGAATTCAAATGACTAAATGAACAATAAATTGACTTGACTGTAGAAATGACATAAATCATCGATGAAAAATGTTTTAAATTCGCAGCATGCAGTGTAAACTGTTGTCTTGTTCCCAGCCAACAAATGCCTGGCAAAAAAAAGAAGGCCATGCGCATGCATCAGTTATTGTTATTATCCAGGCAATCACGGTACAGTGTATATCGCGGTGATAAATGTACAATGGATAATTGCATAACTCTGATGAAGTTGTCTTATAATAAAGTTAGCATTTTTTCTTCCATTGAAACCCAGGCTACACAAATATTTGAAATTTGAAAATGCAGTTCTATTTCATTGTATGAGATTATAATTGAATTCAACAGGAGAAAAATACAATTGCAAATGGCATATTGATCAGAAACATGAAGACAGTAGAGTCTGTCAGATGATAGGCCTATCTTGTGATTTCAGAAGAAATATCACTTCAGTTGTTTGTATTTTTAGCTCACCAGAGCACGAATGTGCTCAAGGTGAGCTTTTGTGATCGCCCTGCGTCCATCGTGCGTCGTGCGCCGTGCGTCGTGCGTCGTTACGTGGCGTCCATGTTTACTTAAAACAACATCTCCTCCTACACCGCTATGCCGATTGCAACCAAACTTGGCTGGAATGATCCTTGGGCGGTCCCCTTTCAAAGTTGTTCAAAAAATTAAATTTCATTAAAAACTCTGGTTGCTATGGCAACAAATAGAAAAAACTTAAAAGATCTTCTTGTCCGAAACCACAGGGCCTAGAGCTGAGATATTTGGTATGTAGCATTGTCTAATGGAACTCTACAAAGATTGTTCAAATTATTCCCCTGGGGTCAAAATTGGCTCCGCCCCGGGGGTAACTTGATTTTACATAGACTTATATAGGAAATTTAAAAAATCTTCTTGTCAAAAACTACAATGCCTAGAGCTTTGATATTTGGTGTGTAGCATAGTCTAGTGGACCTCTACCAAGTTTGTTCAAATTATTGCCCTAAGGTCAAAATTGGCCCCGCCCTGGGGGTCACTTGATTTATATAGACTTATATAGGAAAATTTAAAAAATCTTCTTCTCCGAAACCACAAGGCCTAGAGCTAAGATATTTTGTATGTAGCATTATCTAGTGGACCTCTACCAAGTTTGTTCAAATTATTGCCCTAGGGTCAAAATTGGCCCTGCCCTGGGGTTTATTCTATTTTATAAAGGAAAAATTAAAAAATCTTCTCCGAAACCACAAGGCCTAGAGCTAAGATATTTGGTATGTAGCATTGTCTAGTGGACCTCTACCAAGTTTGTTCAAATTATTGCCCTAGGGTCAAAATTGGCCCCGCCCCGGGGGTCACTTGATTTATATAGACTTATATAGGAAAATTTAAAAAATCTTCTTCTCCAAAACCACAAGGCCTAGAGCTAAGATATTTGGTATGTAGCATTATCTAGTGGACCTCTACCAAGTTTGTTCAAATTATTGCCCTAGGGTCAAAATTGGCCCTGCCCTGGGGTTTATTCTATTTTATATAGGAAAATTAAAAAAATCTTCTTCTCCGAAACCACAAGGCCTAGAGCTAAGATATATGGTATGTAGCATTGTCTAGTGAACCTCTACCAAGTTTGTTCAAATTATTGCCCTAAGGTCAAAATTGGCCCCGCCCCGGGGGTCACTTGATTTATATAGACTTATATAGGAAAATTTAAAAAATCTATTTCTCCGAAACTGCAAGGCCTAGAGCTTAGATATTTTGTATGTGGCATTGTCTAGTGGACCTCTACCAAGTTTGTTCAAATTATGGCCCTGGGGTAAAAATTGGCCCTGCCCTGGGGTTTATTCTATTTTATATAGGAAAATTTGAAAAATCTTCTTCTCCGAAACCACAAGGCCTAGAGCTAAGATATTTGGTATGTAGCATTATCTAGTGGACCTCTACCAAGTTTGTTCAAATTATTGCCCTAGGTCTAAAATTGGCCCCGCCCCGGGGGTCACTTGATTTATATAGACTTATATAGGAAAATTTAAAAAATCTATTTCTCCGAAACTGCAAGGCCTAGAGCTTAGATATTTTGTATGTGGCATTGTCTAGTGGACCTCTACCAAGTTTGTTCAAATTATGGCCCTGGGGTAAAAATTGGCCCTGCCCTGGGGTTTATTCTATTTTATATAGGAAAATTTGAAAAATCTTCTTCTCCGAAACCACAAGGCCTAGAGCTAAGATATTTGGTATGTAGCATTATCTAGTGGACCTCTACCAAGTTTGTTCAAATTATTGCCCTAGGTCTAAAATTGGCCCCGCCCCGGGGGTCACTTGATTTATATAGACTTATATAGGAAAATTTAAAAAATCTTCTCCGAAACCACAAGGCCTAGAGCTAAGATATTTGGTATGTAGCATTATCTAGTGGACCTCTACCAAGTTTGTTCAAATTATTGCCCTAGGGTCAAAATTAGCCCTGTCCTGGGGTTTATTCTATTTTATATAGGAAAATTTAAAAAATCTTCTTCTCCGAAACCACAAGGCCTAGAGCTAAGATATTTGGTATCTAGCTTTGTCTAATGGACCTCTTTTAAATCTGTTCATATAATGGCCATGGGATAAAAAACGGCCCAGATGGGTCACTTGATCTTACTTGGACTCGTATAGAAAACTTCAACAATGTTAATCTCCAAATGACCTTTTCTCCTGGTGAGCATTTATAGGGCCATCATGGCCCTCTTGTTTAATTCTTCGAAGCCAACAAAAACCTGTTGAGAATCATGCTATTTGAAAATTTGATTAAAAATTTCCTTGAGGAAGGCAACACCAGCATTTCAACATTTTAGAATTACTTCATATTATCAAGGGAGATAATTCAAGTTGTCAATGGGTTGCCTCCCTTACATTATATTTTAGTGTTTTCTGAAAATTAGTGTAGGCTTTCAAAATAAAGTAACAGAGCTACGATGACACCCAACAAAATCATGAAAAATTCACAGACTTGACTGGATTTGGCCTTATAATGGTAAATGATGTTAAGTAAATGAGCTAAATTCTTGGTTAACTGCATTTGATTGTTGTCTATCTTTTTCATACTTAAACAGTTGATGCCTTGGACCATTCATAAAGCTCCTATATCACCCAGCCTCAATTAGACCCTTTCCTTTTCTTGATTTGAACTTGCAATGATTTTAATGGACCGTTTCTTGGGTAACTAGATTTGACCATTCCATGATATTTATACAGTTGTTGACTACCTTGAACCATGATTTGGTCATCAGATATTTTCGGTTAAATGGGACTGTGGTTTCCTATTTGGAATATATAAGGCAAGTGTATATATCGAGGGTTCAACGCAACAGTGTCGTAACTCATCTTGAAATAAGAACAACTTACGACAGTTTTGCGCTGAGCCCTCGATATATGAAACTTTGCTTCTTCTTTTACACCATGACTTCATTTACATTCAAAAGTCTCTCATCAAGCATGCCACCGGGAGCATGTGCGTTTATTGAATGCAGATTGCTGTCTTAGTATATCCCTTGATTATAATGAATAGTCATGCTCCTGGCAAACATACAATAGTACTAATGGACATTTTCTCATTCAATGTTGTTCATGGAATGTTAAATGATAAGTTTGCTGGGCTGAAGAATTTTCGCATCTGAAAGATCAATTTTGAAAAATCTCTGTCCGCCATCAAATGCATTGAATACTGAATATTGCCGTACCACAGTTGAAGGTCACCTATGAATTTACATGGTAACAAGGGCCATAGATATCTATCCTGTAGATGTTGTGAGTTTTGTTCTTATAAGTTATGTTTATCAATATCACTTACTACTATGACTGCTTCTAGATGTGGTAGCATCTCAGAGGTTTTAACCCAGGACCACTGGATCCTGAATTTGTCTCTCATTCAACAGACAATAGTCAGTCCCCATTATAGTTCACAAGATTTCCTGGCTTGAAAACTTTTTCCTGTCAATTTTTACTCCATTTTCAGTTTTGTTACTTTAGTCATAATAAAGGTCATTTAAAAAAACTCCATTGATTATTAAAATAGAACAATATGACCTCTGAATAAAGGCCACCTGTCAAATAAGGTCACATTATGTCTTTCACAAAGGTGACCTTAGTTCACAGGTTTGACTATATTTCATTGTGTTATCAATATAATTATGCAGTCATTATATTTTGCTCAATATTAAAATTATATATATATATATCTTCAAAGTTTGATTAGTTGATCTGTTTTGACCAAGAGGAATGATCTTGAAAAAAACTACCTTAAACTTTACACCACGACCTTTTGACATCTCATTTGATAAGCATAGCGTATGTACAGCCCTTTGAGGGATATTTTTTTCAATTTTACAGTTAATAAATTTCAATCATTTGCATTTAATCATCTGAGAAGAAAATAGAAAGAAAAATAATTTGTCTATTTTAGTATGCTCCATCTTGCATTGAATATAAAACTATTATTGATCGAAAAAGAACGCCGACTCCACTCCCGGCCTGTCAACGTATAGATTTCTCCTGATTATCAATGATACATCTATATTCTCTCTTTATATGTCCATTTATAGTGTCTATGCAACAGCTTAAGACATATTTTACTTGAACGAACTTGTGTTAAACCGAGTAATTTTCTTCCAAGGCATTTAGCTGGTTTTCTCAAAATCTCGCTTGCAGCAGGCTTCTGTACACATGTCTTCTAGTTCTCTGTGATTATTGGCTGCCAGTTACAACACTCACCAACCTCTCATAGGAAACATATTAAAAATATCTGCCTCCTAGGGGAGCTGTCTAAAGCAGATTTAGCTAAGATTTAATACTAAATACTGCAGGAACTTCATATGGTATTCTGGTGTAATCTATGTCTTGCCTAGACTAAGAGTCAGTAGACATTCTTGTATTGTTTTATATCCTGCATACATCAATACAATACTATCATCAAAATAGATTTTCTTATTTTATTCAATTTTAAAATAAGTATCAATGCTCATAGGCCAGACAAAAATTATTCTGAGTTGGTCCAACTCTATCGCTGACATTAATAAAATCCAAATTATAAATATAATATGACAATGCAAGTGGATAATGCTCAGTATTTGTAGTCAATTAAGTAAGATGCAGAGGGAGCAGTAGAGTTACAGGTCTTGAGTGTTGATCATCTCTATGTGTCATTGGGGTGCTGCTTTAGATGTGTGGTAATGTAGTCTCTGACAAACCTGTGAACAAAGGCCATCCTTGGAAAAGACATGATATGGCCTTCATTTGTGGAGTCATCTAGTTTTAATTTTTTTCTTTTTTTAAAAGAAAGGCCTTTTTCTAAGGAAGACCATTATTCGGAGGTGGCTGCTACCACAGGTTTTACTTTATGTTAGTGTGCACTGGTTCAATTTAAAGTTTGTATGGCTCTTTTAGTTTGAATATTCAAGGTACTTGTGATAGGAAATTAATTGCTTTATTGATGATTTTGTATAATAAACTAGAAATAATGAGAAAATTGAACATCCAAATTATTCAGTCACCAGTGATAGGTACTTACTACTGAAGTGCTGAAAGGTGCTGTTTTATATGATAGGATATAACATAACTTGGCACAAGGATTCAGTTTATGTCTGATAGGTCATCATTCTAAGTTGCCCTATCAATCTTTGGCTCATCTTTTACTTCCTTACTTCCAGTTTTGTTCCAAGGCTTTGATTAACTTGCTTCATGAAAGAAATCACGTCAGACATTTTCTGTCGGTGTCCGGTTGTTGCTGGTTATATAATTAACCAGACTTGTTTACTTATAACATGTCCCATTGTCATGAATTGATCTTATATTAATTTTATAAGAAATATCATGCAATTCACTCAATGCTTTGTAATTAATAATCAATTAGTACTAATTGACAATCAATTCAGAATGTCATTGACTCATTAATAACTGCAACTAATAAAGTTGTAATCAATTAGTGTGTGAAATGTGACAAATAAGAAATTCGATTAATTGGCTGCAGTGTTTGTATTCAACATGTCATAGTGCTCATATTTTGGATATCTGATATCTGTTTAGATTAATTATAATTTTTTCGGTACTAACATGATAAAACTATTTCCAGAACTTTAAATGTTATGTCTGCCATTTTCAATAAGATTTATAGGAAGAAGAATATTTACGCTTATGGACAGTTGGCCCTTTTTTCAGGCTCACTTCTATGGTTATTATATGCTAATGAATCGTCTTTGCTGGTGTTTGCCTTTCATTGGTGGCAGCATATGTATAAGTATAAACTGTTACATGTGGGCTGTTTGAAATAAATGATTAAGCCCAAATACACAATTTTGAGAAGGTGAACTAGTCAGAATTGAAATTTACTGAGGTGGTTGCTATTCACTATTCCCTTCTCAATACTCACTTTTGATAACTTTACACAGGTAATCTATATTAACAGGTGACAATTTTTCACAGGAATTCTCTATTAATAGGTGATCACTTTTCACAGGTATTCTCTATTTATAGGTGATCACTTTTCACAGGTATTCTCTATTAATAGGTGATCACTTTTCACAGGTATTCTCTATTAATAGGTGATCACTTTTCACAGGTATTCTCTATTTATAGGTGATCACTTTTCACAGGTATTCTCTATTAATAGGTGATCACTTTTCACAGGTATTCTCTATTAATAGGTGATCACTTTTCACAGGTATTCTCTATTAATAGGTGATCACTTTTCACAGGTATTCTCTATTAATAGTTGATCACTTTTCACAGGTATTCTCTATTAATAGGTGATCACTTTTCACAGGTATTCTCTATTTATAGGTGATCACTTTTCACAGGTATTCTCTATTAATAGGTGATCACTTTTCACAGGTATTCTCTATTAATAGGTGATCATTTTTCACAGGTATTCTCTATTAATAGGTGATCACTTTTCACAGGTATTCTCTATTAATAGGTGATCATTTTTCACAGGTATTCCCTATTAATAGGTGATCACTTTTCACAGGTATTCTTTATTAGTAGGTGAACACTTTTCACAGGTATTCTCTTCTAGGTGTCGGATCACTTTTCAAAAGTGGTCTCTTTTTGTGGCAGATCATTTTCCACATGTTCTTGTTATTTACTGGTGATCACTTTTTACAGACAGGTGTTAGGTATTCAGAGGTACTGCTTTCAAAGATGATCACATTTTGCAGGTCTTTCATAACTAAATTTTTACAGTGCATCAGAATAATTTATGGTAAAATGATGAATTTCTTTAATTAAAAAGTCTGGTTTAAAAAATGTGATTAATTTTGTTACAAACATTGATTGGACATTTGAGAATTGGAAATCTTTGTTAATGGACAAAACAAATGACCATGTTTTTGTACCTAGAATTGCAAGTCTTTTGTTTTACATGATTCTTCAATCAAACTGATAGGATGATGTACATGTAGTAATGTAATTTTACCAATGGTTTAATATGCTTGCATACTGATTGCATTGTTGGCAATCTTCAGTACATTTATTTCATTAATTTGGTGATTATTATTTGGCATATTGCCAAGTATTTAAAGTACAAATTATTGACATTTTTTTCCCACCTGCCCTCTGCATGAACTTTAAAAGTAATTCATTTTCCATCCCTCATTCATTTTGGTTAAATTCATGCTAACATTGTTGATCTGCATTTTATAAAGATATTTATTGACATTTTACATGAAGCTAAATGTGTCATGTTACAGACAAATGGTTAAATTTATGTTCTTTGAAGTTCATTAATTTGGATGATTTAAAAACTTGGTACACACGATTAACCAAAATGATTTTTCTTCAAAATGTCTTTTAGAAATATGACTCTCTTCATTTCATTAATTTGATTAACTGTGTTGTGTGACTTACGTTGAATTACCTTGAATTGATTAAAATTTTAGCTAAATAATGCAATGCATAAATTTACCTAAAATTAAAGGATTGATAAAAAAAAACATGGATTAAGCTTAAAATGTAAATGTTTGAAATTTCAAAATTTAATAAACTGACTGTCGGTGTCTTCCCCTTGGAAAAAAGATATATTTCCCAAAAAGAATATATTTTGTCTACATGCATTATAAATATTCTCCGAAATTGCTTTTATTTTAATAGTACCCAGCATCTTCCCCATTATCCTTACCCCTGCATAACAACCATATCGTGATTGTGTAGCCTGAACTTACCCCTGTATAACAACCACATCATGATTGTGCTGCCAAAACTTACCCCTGTATAACAACCATATCATGATTGTGCTGCCTGAACTTACCCCTGCATAACAACCATATCATGATTGTGTAGCCTGAACTTACCCTTGCATAACAACCATATCGTGATTGTGCTGCCAAAACTTACCCCTGTATAACAACCATACCATGATTGTGTAGCCTGAACTTACACTTGCATAACAACGATATCATGATTGTGTAGCCTGAACTTACACTTGCATAACAACGATATCATGATTGTGCTGCCTGAACTGCAAAAAACACCCCATTCTAGGGAGAATAGGGATAATGTTATTGAATGAACAGGGTATTTGCAAATCTTGAACTAGGATTTGCTACCTCTTCACTGTTGTCTGTTCCATTGGCACTGGGGACAATTACTTGTTTAATTGATATGTTTTAGGTATGTAGTCTGCTGGCTCATGAAAATTCCATTAAATCTTATAATATTTGCTTATGTTTTTTTTCCTTCTATTTTCAGGTAAGTGAAAATTATGCTGGATTATTATTCAAGTGTTATGTTTTGTTTACAGCAACAAGAGAGGTTAGTTCAATGCATGTGTTCATCATTGTGTCATTATGACAATTAGATCTTATACTTTCATCACAGGTAACTTAATTATTCCAAAAGTAAAAAAAAACAGCTTTGATAGACAGGTATAGACCAGCATCTTTTCTCATAGGGTTTTTTGTTTCAGATAGGTGCTGCTTTTTTTTGCTGAATGAAACCATTTGACCGAAATTCAAATGGTAAAATTTGACTGTTATATGAATATACTGTTGGAAGGTATGGTATATGTGAATAAAAAAAGTTAAGCAACTTCATAATGCTTGATATTCCAAAGAATTTTATTGGCAATATTTTTTGGAAAGTTGGTTAGGTGACATTGTTAGCCAACAAACTCTATTATTATTGTCTGTTTGTAACTGATCTTCCCCATGCAATGTTATTCAGGGATTTGATTTTCTGATGATTTCTGTGGATTGATATGTTTTAAGTGCCAAAAAATGCTCATCTTGAATATATGTATATAATGGTTCCTCTAATTGGTTAATGTCTTCAGCTTGTCAAATCAAAACTCTTTAAAAAATCACATCAGACTGTCCTTGTATTTATGCATTATTATATACTGTGGAATCATTCATTTTCATTGGGGATTTAATTTCGTAGATTTCATGGGTTGGTTCATCCACCATTTTTGTAAAAACCACGAAAATAGAGCCCGACGAAAATAAATGAAAATACAGTACTAATAAAGTGTCCTATCTGTAGAGTTCTATGAAGAATCAGATTCAGCTTATATGATTTGATTTGTGGGACAGTTGCAAATTTTCCTGTCTATAGAACAGTAGGGTCATTGACTTTTAGACTTTTGGTCATCATCATGATGCCCTTCTAGACATAAATGGACAACATAGTAATATTGTGCCAGACAGTTGAAATTCTAGCAAAAAAGTGTTATGATAGATTCTAATCATTCAGTGTTTTATTGCTCAGATGTTTGAATGCAGGTACAACATTTTGTATTTTCTGCTGCATTCCTAACCTTATGCTCTTACAGTCATATAGACCATTACTTATATCTATGTCTCTGCTTAAATATCACCAATAACCTATCATATAAAGCTGAATACAAAAATATTATTGTCTCTATTTTTCACATACCCCTCATTACTGTGAGTTTGAAACCGACTTGGGACAAGACATATTTTGCACAAGAGTTTCCAGAAAAATTATGGAATGTTGGTGCTTCAACCTGCATGTACGACCAGTGTGTTACTCCTTAAGCTTGAGGTGTCACCAGAAATTATCCTGGCTGTTGGTGTGACCATAAACCCCAGAGAATAAAAAGAGCGACAGGAATGTTGTACACAAACACCCATGACCTGTACATAATTATATTACTTTGTCAGTTCTTTCTAACTAGACAGGACCTGGTCTGTACTTACAGGATGTCAGATCATAATGTTAGATTTGGTAACGAGCTAACCTTGAGTCAAGCAGTCCTGTCAGCTTCTGTGTTAATAAAAACAAATAAATGTCATATTCTTTACTTAATTGTATGATATCTGTATTTGGTATGGATATAACTTCTAGTCGATGCTGTCAAACTGTGTCATAAACTAGTCAGAGAGGTCAGTATCTTCTTGAATATATGATACTGGTCTTAGAAGATTAGTGGCTTAGTTAACAACTTTATGAGCAATTTTACTACATTGTAACAAAAGAAATAAAGGACAATTATGGCCGTTTTATGAGCTACTGTAAGATTATTTTGAACTAAATGGGTTATGATAGTTCTATGGTTTGAAGCCGTTTTCCGATGATGTTTCAGTTATATATGGGGGAGGGGACTGGTTCATCTTACAGTCAAACATGTGAACTAACACCATCTTTTGGGAAAGACACAATGTGGCCTTTATTCAGAGGTCGTTTTGTTTTAAATTTTTAAAAGAATGAACTATATTCACAGGGTGGAATGTATCAGTACTTTACACTGTGCGTGATGATAAACTCGGAGAAACTAGTGATAAAATGAGAATGGATGAAATATCCAGTCCATCTGTATCTTATCTCCCCTCCTTCTGGGGCAGCTCAGAAATAACCATAGCTATCGAATGGGCCTTTTTACAAAGATAAATATAAAAATTGATTAGTATAGTGCGATTTTAGTAACCTGTCAAAGCCGAATAAACGCACGGTTGTTGGATGCAATTATTTTTAGTTTCGTACCACAGTCGATAGTTTTCGTTTCTTTATCCATGTGTTGATATAATGGTAAAACGAGAATTATCATAACTTACGAAAGTAATCAAACATAACCGAAGCTAAACATTAATGCAATCATTGATCGTATAATTATGCAGCTTTGACAGTTTAATAAGCCACTTCAGCTGTGATTCCGTGTTTAGTAATTCCACTCCAGTCCATTGTTTACTTTTTGCTTGTTTTTGCAAACAGATTGTCAGATTGCAAACAATGTATGGATATTGAATATTTAGTCACAAGTTGACTTCTACTGTTGACACAATGTCTTGTTCTCTTTCTTACAACTGCCTATATTTTCCTACAACCTTGTCTGCATCATACTCATAGAAAGATCTCACTACTGTGAAGGACCTTTGTGCATGAACTGGTGTGAAAATTTGTTCCAAAGCATGAAAAAAAAATGTGTGAAAATTCTGCCTAAGTGCTAAAGGATCTGGATAGCTATGTACACTTGTTTAAAAAATATGTGATCAGCCTGCATAATTGTCAATATTAGTTTATTGACTTCAAAAATACATCTCGTGACTTAGTGCCATCATAGAGATACAGGCTGTAATAGGGCAACACAGCCTCAGTCTGAGCAAGCAATTAAAACTCTATTAGTGTGCTATACACTGTTGTCTTGCCTTATTAAAACAGTATTAAAACATACCTACCAGGAAGATGTATTGGAATTTTTATTGCAACATAATGTGATTAGAAATAATAGCAAAATATTGACACAATATGTGCGAGGACTTAATTACACTTCACAGCCATTGAGCAACATTTTGCTCTTTGGTGGCGATTTTGCAGGATAATGCTGTAATAATATGGTGTTAATTTGTGAACATATTGTTAAGTTGAACCTACTGACAGTGTTAGCTCCCTGTGGGGTCAAGCTTTTATTGGATTATAAAACATCAGCAGCAGCTGTATAATTCCCAATCCTATAGCTGTGGAAACTGATTCAATCTAAACTATATGGAAAAAAATCAATTCTCATATATGCTTGTCTATATATCTTGTTAAAACTTATATGTTAACAAGTGTGGTTGAACTGTTATATAGGACTTCTTTAACATATTGTTGAGAAGATTAGAAACACTTTGATGTCGAAACAGTGAAACTGTCGACAAGTCCAGCTGTATATTTATCAGCGAAAATGTGAGGATGTTGGACTGGGGAACCAGTTTCAGATTCTATCGACAACTAATTAATGTTTCTGCTTCAAATAAATATCATCTTGGAATTTTGTATGTACACGTGTGAAAATCTAAGTTTGATAACATTACTTGGTTAAATGGATCTGTTTGGAACGAAGCACATTCTGAATTATGACTTACTGTGTCAGTGCTATTTATCACATACTGTAGATCCATGATAAACTACTTTTTGATTTGTCTACATACATGTGAGAAAAAAAACTGGATTTAAGTGGCTTTTCATCATACTTGATTGAGTTCATATACAGAAGTGATTGAATGGGATTAAAGTCTATTTAACTAAATGTTTTTCTTAATATTAATTCATTGATACGAAGTTAATGAAAACACGGTGTACACAAATGTGGGTAAGATTTCTATGATAATATGTTGCAGATTTGAATTTAATATCAATATCATTCATCATAAATATACATAATATTAATATCATTAAAATCATAGATGTTATAATTGAGTAAAATGATATTCGGCAATATTTCAAAGTATTCTTTTAAAGAGAAGATACATCACTAGATTTGTCTGAAAATTATATTATTTATGGATAATATCAACCATACTCAAGGTGGGAAATTAATTTATTCCATTATATTTAATTGATAAATAATTGATTTCAATCCAGAATCATTATAAATATACTAATTGATTTTAATGCAAAACAAACTAGTTGCAATTACGTATAAGTTAATTGGAATTTAATTGTTCTTTGTGTTGGCATAGGGATAATTAATTTACATTAATTTGAAGGGTAAATAAATTGAAACCTTTTTTTTGGCAATTATATCTACTACATTATTACACAGATTATATGGTAAATCTAAATTAAGGTAAGAAAATGATGAAAATATGGGATAACAAAAAAAATTCTTAAAATGAGTACATAATACAACAATGTATCTTAATGTAAAGCTAGATTTATCATAGACATATTTATGATGGCTGAATAATGGAATGTGTTGATAAATTGAAGAATAATTTGATTAAATTTTCAACACCTTACCTTATATCTAGTACAGTCATTTATATGCTTGTAATCAAAATAATTGACAGTATACATCCTTAACTGGTTATTTTCCTCAAAAAGTCGTGTTCACAGAAATCTGACCAACCGAGTTTTCTTTGCGCCAAACCTAACATTTCATAGAGCAAGATGAATTATTCCTCAAAAGTTCAAAGGGTGTGATAGAAAAAATGGAAAATTTAAAGGAAATTCATGCTTGACTTTATAGCAGGAATTTAATTCATAAAAGAATGAAATGTCATAAAAGTACAACCACCAATTTCGCTGTAGATTAAAGTATAAAATAACTCATATCGATTTAATACAAGAATAATTATCAGGGATTTCTGTTGAGAATTGGCATCAACATGCTACTCTTGTCAAAACTTGAGAATGTCAGCTTTATTCGCATAATGCAGATTTACAAAATTTGCATAAGTATCTTTGGTGACATTACTTAGGTCTGATTCTCTGTGTTAATCAATATCTATTACGTAGTCTGTGAGTGTAAGCCGGTAAGAAGGGAAGAATTCTGCAATCAACCTAGATCCATGTCATATTATGTAAATACTCATTTATAGTAAGTCAACAATCACTGCACATTAATAGGTTTATATGATTCAACTTTGATACAGTAAGGCTATTATAGTAAAGGAAACCACCATGCCTTAAAAACCCTACCAGAAGACCACTTTATCTTAACAGTACTTGATATTAGTAACCAACTGGCTATAAACAGTACTTGCTATTAGTTAACGAGCTGGTTCTAAACAGTACTTGCTATTAGTAACCAGCTGGCTACAAACAGCACTTGCTATTATTTAATGAGCTGGTTCTAATCAGTACTTGTTATTAGTAACCAGCGTTATTAGTAACCAGCTGGCTATAAACAGTACTTACTATTAGTAACCAGCTGGCTATAAACAGCACTTGCTATTAGTAACCAGCTGGCTATAAACAGCACTTGCTATTAGTTAACAAGCTGGTTATAATCAGTACTTGTTATTAGTAACCAGCTGGCTATAAACAGTACTTGCTATTAGTTAACGAGCTGGTTCTAAACAGTACTTGCTATTAGTAACCAGCTGGCTATAAACAGCACTTGCTATTAGTTAACAAGCTGGTTATAATCAGTACTTGTTATTAGTAACCAGCTGGCTATAAACAGTACTTGCTATTAGTAACCAGCTGGCTATAAACAGTACTTGCTATTAGTTAACGAGCTGGTTCTAAACAGTACTTGCTATTAGTAACCAGCTGGCTATAAACAGCACTTGCTATTAGTTAACAAGCTGGTTATAATCAGTACTTGTTATTAGTAACCAGCTGGCTATAAACAGTACTTGCTATTAGTTAACGAGCTTGTTCTAAACAGTACTTGTTATTAGTAACCAGCTGGCTATAAACAGTACTTGCTATTAGTAATCAGCGGGCTATAAACAGTACTTGCTATTAATTACCAGCTGGCTATAAACAGTACTTGCTATTAGTTAAAGAGCTGGTTCTAATCAGTACTTGCTATTAGTTAACGAGCTGGTTCTATACAGTACTTGCTATTAGTAACCAGCTGGCTATAAACAGTACTTGCTATTATTTAACGAGCTGGTTCTAATCAGTACTTGCTATTAGTAACCAGCTGGCTATAAACAGTACTTGCTATTAGTAACCAGCTGGCTATAAACAGTACTTGCTTTTAGTTAACGAGCTGGTTCTAAACAGTACTTGCTATTAGTAACCAGCTGTCTATAAACAGCACTTGCTATTAGTTAACGAGCTGGTTCTAAACAGTACTTGCTATTAGTAACCAGCTGGCTATAAACAGTACTTACTATTAGTAACCAGCTGGCTATAAACAGCACTTGCTATTATAGATTAACTGGCTCTAAGTATTACTTGCTATTATAGACTAACTGACTATAAACAGTACTTGCTATTAGTAACCACCTGGCTCTAAATGGTACTTGCTATTATAGACTAATTGGTTCTAAA
Organism: Lutraria lutraria; assembly: GCA_964023205.1. Lineage (NCBI taxonomy): Eukaryota > Metazoa > Mollusca > Bivalvia > Venerida > Mactridae > Lutraria > Lutraria lutraria. The sequence goes on along the minus strand of OZ026851.1, from coordinate 8,802,855 downwards.
CAGTACTTGCTATTATAGACTAATTGGTTCTAAACAATACTTGCTATTAATAACCAGCAGGCTATAAACAGTACTTGCTATCATATACCAACTGACTCTACACAGTACTTGCTATCAGAGATAAACTTGCTGTAATGTAAGCTAAAGTTCACTTTGTAGATGTACTTTACCTACTTAGAAATGGTTCTAGTAGAAATGATTGTTATGGTATTATAAAAGATGGTCTTTATTATGCAAGTTGTCTGTATTTCTTCATAAAATGCTTGTATCTAGCATTGCTTTCTCTTCATTTGATATCTATTTTCTGATGGATGGAAAAATTAAGCAACATTGCCATATTTGGTTACTTTTCTTCCTAGATACTGACGATGTACTTTTAGATTTCATGATGTTAAATATGAACTTTATACATAGCAAGGGGCTTGTGTTTCAGAAGAATCATTGATTCACTCAAGGTTGGCTCCTTAGATGCTCATAACAGATTATTTATTCCTGATTGAATTCTGATAAATTTAGAATTTGACTGCCAAATCAAAGCTCGCTAAACAGTGTTGTGCTCTCACTAGACCCTTTTTTCATTATTTTGTTTTATTTAAACCAGTCAAAAACATGTTTTTAAACATTCCAAAAGAGGACTTTTCAACCCAAAGGAGTTGTATATACTCCGATGCCTACGAGGCATCTCTTTGTCTCTATTTATGAATTTTATTAAACAGTCTTGTTTGCTTCCAGTTTTGATGTAAAACATTTTATTAGAATGGTATAAATAATATACTGAAAATATATCTTGATTTATGGTGCATTTCATGCTGATGCAGAAATGACTGTAAATCTTTTGTTTCGTATGTATTCCTGAATCCACTTATAAAGATCAATATTTTGTTGAATTTTAGGTTTTAATGAACAATGTTAGTACAGTCTTTTATTGGTGCTCTTGTTGCTATGGTAAAATCGCTTGAAATAAATAAATTTTCATTTATTTCAAAGTTAGGTTCCTATATTGCACAAATCTGCAATTGTAGTTTGAAAGTTGGTCTTTATTTGGATGTAAGTTGTTTGCATTAACATTTTGTGTCATGTCCAACATTCCAAGATTTGTATATACTCTTTTTATTAAGCATTGAGTTTTAGTTGTATCCCATTGGTAAGATGGCCACGCACCTCATGTAACAAATGTTTTATCTTTGATTTTTGCTGAAAATTGTCACCCAACACATGAAAGCTACCTTTTCATTGGTCGGTTTTAAGAAAATACATGACACCAACCAATTAGGAGATTGGAAAAAGCATGAAGGGATTTTGTCCGGCCTGAAAAAAGCATGAAGGGGATTTTGTCAGTTTTCTCAATAAGGCATTTTTTGTCCGAAGGGGATTTTGGCCGTACACCAATTATGAGGTTGTCTTAAGAAAATTGAAAATCTTAGTTACAGATGTTACCTAGAAAAGTCCCCATAGTAAAGTTATGAAGTACTGGAATTTAATTTGAATAATGTTCAGCAAAACTCAGAAATTTCATAATTGCTGATTCCGTCACCATAGTTACTTTAAATTATTTGGGTTTTTGTTGGTGGAGAAAATGTAGCTTCTCATTGTAATAGACTGGAGTTCATTGTTTTGTTGGCTTCAAGGCTGCTAGTCCTGATGTTTGTGTTTTCTAAATATAGATCCTCTGCCATGTATTAGGATTACTTTCATGTTATAAACTCCTACCTCGGAGTAAGGATTAAGCTGAACCCTTTCAGAAATATTATCTTATAAATGTATAATGCTTCTCTATTAACTTGTATCTTCCCTAATTTCTGTTTGGAGACAAAAGCTGTCTCTAAAATTCTTAATAGTCTGGCTTTGTGTGTTTTACGAGGGCCATAAAAGTGTTATTTGTCTGTGTATGAAAACAGAAACTTGTATTGTCTACCGAAGGGACATTTAGCTGTGTGTACAGACTGAATTGTTTAACATCAGCATTTTTAAAAAAAATTTCATTTGTGATAATGATCAATGGAACTGGATACAATTGTGCAATTTTGTACAGTTGGGCATTTTACTGTTGGAAATTTACTGACTGTACTAGCTAATATATTCCCATACAAACACATTACGCCATTTATTGGTCAGCAGTTGATTTCATGTGCAGTTGCATGCTTCTACCGAAAGACTACCACATTTACAAGAAAGATAACTCTATGTACTGAAAAAAAAACCCACAAATATTGCCATTCTTGCAAGTTATAGAACTGATCACTTTTTATCAGGTGTTCAGTTTTTGGCCTGTTTGCGTCCCTGCTCTATGCAATGGCTGCCAGAAAGTTTGACAGTCTGTTGTCAACTGTCTTCTTTATATTGTTTAACAGCATACCGGTGGGTTGATCAGTAGTCGAGTGCTTACATGCTGGAATACTAAATGAAAGGTCGAGGGTTTGAATCTCGGCTTAACGGCTTCAGTATTTCAGGGATGCTTCATCAGTGTCTCCATACTAACTACAGAGACAAGTACTGTATTCTCCTCCCACCCCCTTCTCTGAAATGACCATAGCTGTATTCAGAAACCACAGGAAACAAGTTAGCCTTCACATGGGTGCTTCACACTAGGCACAATAAAGAACAAGAAAAAACTATTCCAAAAGAGTAGGTATATAAATGCCCTGTTTCTCCCCCCCCCCCCCCCCCCTTCTCTGACCATAGCTGTCAAATTGGCTTTTAATTAATGCAGAATTAGATATTCTGTTGAACCTTTTAGAGACTGGATGCTACCAAATAATCTCAATTGAATAAATATCCCTTCCTGATGTGACCCCCCACCCACTCATTGGAGAAGCTGAAATTCTTGACTTGCCATAAATCATTCTAGTTTGATATGTTCTGAGGATTTTAAAAGTGGTAAATACTTGAGAGAAATGGGAAATTCTGTGAATTGTAGATTGCCTTGGGGGGTGTTTATTAGGAAGTGTAACACTCATACTTATTTGGATATGTACTGAAATTGTCTAAGATTTGTTTCATCAGATTTTACACCATATTCAACATTATTTCATACATACTGGTGAGGGCAGTTATCCTAACCAGCATTCCTGGACTTCATTTAGGCCTTAACCAGTACTAACAACATTCTACCTGTAGGCTTCTGCCAAACTTCCCCACATAATTAAGAGGTGGAGGACAATTTAACACAGAATGTAATATCTTCAGTCAAATTTGTCATGGACAGTGTTAGCCTCGCCCTGGGTTCGAACTCACAACCTCTTGATCATCTGACAAACGCTCTAACCACTGAGCTAGCTGGGCGGGCAAGATAAAATTGTTAAAAAGTGTTCACTTCATGTTAATGGTTGATTATTATGAAAATTGCTATTTTTTATTTGTTTGTGTGTTTATATCAAGCTTTACGCCCCTTTTCAACAGTCAGAGTCATATGAAGCAGACAGTTCATCTAATCATTGTTCCTAGGAAGAACCAGTACTAGACTCCCATCCTCCATAAGCAACTGCCTACTTTCTCACATAAAAATACATGGTCGGTAGCTGGGCTTGAACCCACGACCCTCTTTAAGTGAGAGGTTACAGTGATTTGAAGTCAGCGACCTTAACCATTTAACAACAGGCGGGTCTCTATTTATTTGAATACTATAAAACAGTCTCAATCTCAGGTGGAGTTGTAGTGGTCGCTGACAAGTGATTATACTAGCCCTTCACTCCTGAGAGTTTGAATCCTACCTGGGACCAGATGAATTTCACATGTGAGGAAGGTCAGTGTACTACTGGGATCTACCTTAACCCTTGAAGCTTGTAAAGCAGCCAAAATGAACATGGCTATCGATGCAATGTTAAGTGTTAACGGACGACCTATAACCCAGTGTTCGAGGGGGGGGGGGTTACTTGTGAAAGTCGTATGAATATGTATATTAATTTCAGACTAAAAACCTAACCTTTACCTTTATCTTTTTACAAAAAAGAAAGAAATAATGAATCTGATGTTTTTTTCTTAATCTATTGGTTTCTTAAACACCAATGAAAAGTTTTCGTTTATGTTTGGTTAACTGATATTTATTCATTTCTGAGAAAATAATCTGACTTTCAAGTAACTAGCTGGTAAAGTTAGAAAACCAGTAATGGAAAACGGATCAGAAATTTTCCTGAAAAGACAGAGAAGAGAATCTAAAAAATGCCAAAACCAGTCTTAACTTTGACACTCTTCAGATAGATTTTAGTAGGAATTTTGCAAACCAGTCTATTAAAGATCTTGATTGAAAAGTAGAAAACACAAAGCCAGTCAAAAAATGTCTCCCACCCTCATCATCATGGTTGTCATAATTATATAAAGCCATTTTTGGAAACTGAACAATATTTCAGCTTTCCATAGCTGTCACTCGCTCAACGCACATGAATTTTTATGCAGACCCTAGTAGATTGTTTTTTTCTACATCTGCCATGCAATTGTTAAACTAGTTCCTACTTCATGTTGCAGTGCAAGTCTATGTAAATCAGTTTCTATGACTACTTTCAGTACTTTGATTATGAGCTAGTCTATAAAATTCAAAGACCAGTCCATAAAAATGTGAACTTTGACCCTATGAGTATGAAAAGCAAAACCAGACCCAGAATTGTCTCAATTTTGACCCTGTATCTGTAAGCACCATCTAATCAATTTAAGGAGCTAATTAATTAATGTTTTCCATCTATGTAATGCCTTAATTAACATAGTATTCCAGAATGTTTTTATAATTAGTTTACGGTGTTCATACCTTCCTTGTTTGTTGGTGTGCTGACTAAAATTAAGAGCAAATTCCTTTGTTTGAAAACCTTTCTGAGGCAACACCCTTTATGTTGAGAGGTTGTTGCTCTAAAGAGGTTAACTTAATTTGTATAGTTGGGAAAAATCATGCTTTTGTTGAAGGGAGCATGTTGCTTAAAAAGGAGCAGCTCTGGAGAGGTTGCACTGTATTTGGGTACAAAGGCATACCTCCTAAGTATGAAAAGTATGTATCTGTCTGTTTTATTTTATGCCACTGGCATTATACTGATTCTCTATTGCAGTTGTTGCCATTTACCATTCTCAACCATTTCACCCAACCTGTATTTGACCTCGACTGGATTAGGATTTGCAATGTTTTGATCGTTTTTTCTTTTTTATGCCCCCCCCCCCCCCCCCATTGTGATTCAATTATTTTTAGCAGATTTATGGCCCTTTGTTTGCCTGTACCTTGCCTATTTAATCAAAACGCTACCACCTGCAATCATCAAACTTCATATCTTGGTTCATCATGACAATCTCTACAAGACCTGTGTATTTTCAAAAAGGGCAACCGGAGGGGGCATGGTGTTTATCAAACACATCTTGTTTTTTTTGGTTAACAAGATTTAAAACTGTTTTGTCCAGCAACAACATCCCTTACTAAAAGGCTTCAATACTTTCAACTAATCAAAATGTTTTAATGGTTTCACCTTAAGCTGACATCTGAAATACTGTTTATTAATTATAGATAAACATGTATTACCAAAATGGAACAAAAGCTTTTGAAAGTCATATATCATTTTAGTTTGTATTAAATGTAACATCTACGTAAAATCATAGTTGTATAAATGGTTCATGTAACAGAATGCATTGACGAGAAAGGAGCTTCTCATTTGATCTGTAATTTAAGCCTCACTGATTAAAATTAAATCAGTCAATAATTGGATATTAATTGGTGCAGTGAGTGATTTGTGTCTTGCTTAATCAAATAAAATTCCCCACTTTGGTTTTTTATCCATTTTTCATGTGTTTTGCTATTGAGAATTTTGTCCATATGTTGCCTGGCTTTCCAAGCCTTTTTATGCTGCCGAAATCCAACTCAAATCCCCTGATGAAAAAGTATATATTTTTTCTTAATTTCGTCCAAAAAAATTTCCCAGTCAAATGTTGAATTTGAGAATTGGCTGGATTCTATAGTTTAGGCCTGTTAAACATGTTGACTTGGGGCATGAGGGAATATTTTTTTCTTTTTGGGATTTTAAATTTTTTCTTTAATGCATAAAAAAGGTAAAACTGAGATAGTAGATGTGCAGTTCCTCGGGCCTAATGAAATTTAAGGGTTTTTGGGAAAGTTTGGTTACAAACCAGAAACAACCAAATTTATGTCTTACTTAATTTCTTAGTCAGTATACGGAGAAAATCTTAATTCAATGATGTTGATTGCTTCCATGTTATTATACTTGGGTATAAGATATCTTGTCACCCACAGCTTCATGTAATTCAATGTGAAATTTTGTGTTTTATCTCTGGATACTTTTGGAACCATTAATTTTGATTTATTTCTCTGTAATCCGCTATGTTGGAACCATGATAGAATATCCATTAAAGGGGCATGCCCTGGAACTGAAGGGTCTCGAATAGCAATCAAATTGGTATCATTTTAATGCCCAAATTTAATTAATGAAAGCCCTTAAGCCATTTAGATAATAAACATGTACAGTGCAACCTCTCCAAAGCAACACCCTTTGGGAGTAGCACAATTATGTTGTTGTAGAGAGGTTGTTGCTCCAGATAGGTTAAATTAACAGCTAAATCATATAGTGGGAAAATCATGCTGATGTTGAAGGGAGGTTGTTGCTCAAGAGAGGGCCACTCTTGGGAGGTGGCACTGTATACACAATATTGAACACAAGTAGATTAAATAATCTTTAATTGAAGACAGAAATGTTTAATTTAAAAATTTAATAATAGATTAAGTGTTTTTACTACATATTTTAATTACAACCATTGATGAAAATCTGTTATACTTTCTTAGAGTCTGCCTTCTTTTGAATTGGACTTTTTCTGCTTGCCATGTATTGCATAAAATATTAATTCTATATGAAATTCTGTTTTATAAAATCTTAAAAGCCTTAGTTGAGTGCAATGGACAGTCCAGTTTTCTAAAAGGAGGCAAACATAGGACTTTTAAACATATCTACCATATGTTGACAAGGCAACGGAAGTGTCAGATAATATGAAGGTCAAGGTTATTACAATAACAGATGGTATCTTATCTTCCGATTTATTTCTCTAGTATTCTATGTCCAGCTTTTTATCCTTCAGTATTAAGTTATTGACTATCTCTGTGTATGTGCTATAGAAATAACTAACACAATTTGTTGACAGAATCCTCTCTTTGTATTATTGTAGCATGTCAAAATAATTTTATTAGTTTCTTGTTTAACACCATGCTCTGGTGTCAATCATAAAAGGACATTTTACTTCTTTGTAATATAAGCCAAATATTTGGTTGATTATTGACTTTCGGTTCCTGGATTTGGATGACTCTTAGTCCAGAATGGATCATAAAAGTCAAAGATAATTAATGTTTATAGGGATTTCTCCATACATTTGGAGCATGTCCAGCACCGATAAAGTTTGGGAACTTATTCCAGGAAAACTGGACAAAAATGTAAATTTGTTGCCATATATGACTGTTTTACAATTAAATCCTTTACAGTTTATCTTTCAATAGCATTAATTATGTTTGATTTTTTCATCTTTATAACGCCCCTGAAGGGCATAATGTGTTACCCGTGTCTGTCCTTCCATATGGAGGGCTGAGCGCAATACTGTCGTAACTTGTTCTTATTTCCATATGAGTTACGACACTGTTGCGTTGAACCCTCGAATTTTATTATGTCCATCCAAATTTTGGTTTCCGATCGATAATTCTAGAAATATCTTATATTTTACATGGAGTTGCATAATAAATGATAAAGTACAGGTGATGTAAGATTTCTGTTAAAATCAAAACATTTTCATATGGAGTTATGGCTCGTTTTTTACTTCGTAATTGTGTTGTCTGGACTCATTTCGAGTTTCCTTTCAATCATTAATGGACTGGTTCTTTGATTTGTATGTGTAATTTTCCTGACTGGTTTACTTGAACTATTTAGAGCAATATCCGTCCTCTTCTTGAAGAAATGCATACATAACTAAGTGTCATGGGAAGCCTGTTTGTTATGTACAGGATGTCACCACCTCCCAGATATTCTACTGCAAATAAATCCAATATTGTACACAAGATTTTCTTGTTGACAGATTCTGCATCTGTACACATTCTTCTACTGTACTTTGATGCCAAGGGCAATAAATTGATCCAAAAATAGACTGTATGACAACAGTGACATAATGATTCAATATTTGAACTGAACTTGTCTTTTAATCAACTGGATGATTTACGAAATTCGGTCTAACATGGTCAAGATAATGGCTGTGTAATGTCGAGGCACTTGTGCGATATGATGCTTATTGCACTATTGGTTGGCTGTTATGTGATGTAATGTTAATGTACGGTGTGCCTCCTTGACTGTTAGATATTGATAACAGTACTGTTGTTAAAGAACTTACAAACATTTTAATTAATCTGCACATTCTGATGATTGAAGTTTTGGTTTTAGTGGCTTAATGGCTAAATTGTCAATATCTGCTGATGAAACTTACTGTGATATACCAGAACTGCCTCTGTTGAGATTTATCAAATTTGGTTCAATGAAATTTATCTTTTTTATGCCTCCACCATTTGAAATGTCTGTCCGTGCATCTGTCAGTCAGTTAAAATTTTGCTTTCTGAACGATAACTCACAAATTATTTTATGGATTTGTTTAATAATTTTAAATCAAGGTGTATAGTAATAAAATACAGACCAAGTTTGATTTCCGTCAAAATCCAAACCTTTTTACATGAGTTATGACCTCTTTTTGACTTAACTCTCTAATTTCTGTTTGTCTGTCTTCTGGTCAGTCTGTCTGTCTGTTTGCCTGCCTCCCTTTAAGGCTTGTCAAGATTTTTTCAACCTCTAAATTCTCATGAAAATGAAAGATTGATGTTCTCAAGTGTGTTACAAATTTATGTCAAGTGAAAATGGATTGTTCTTGAATCAGCTATTTTTTTCTGAGTAACTTAATTAAATCTTTGATATTCAGATTTTGATATTATATATTTTAAGTGTTACTCTGACCAGATTTCAGTTAAGATAATTCAGTGAGTTAGATAGTTGAAATTGGACATACTAGGCAGTGAATGTTCTAGGGGCTGTAACTGAACCCTTTTCTTTGTCTGTTAAATATTTATATCCTTAGCTTCCTCATGCTTCTTGTTCCATGTTCAGTTTTCTTCTTCAGTAATGTTCTGTATAATTCTTTAATCTCTATAGGTCTGAGAACTGGAAGTGTCTGGTATTTTGTTACTGCAAAATATTTGTGGCTTTATTTCGTTCATACAGAATATTCAGATTTTTTATTGACCACCACTGGTACTCTCGGGAACTTAACTACCATCAAACCTGTGAATAAAGGCCACTTTGGGAAAAGCATAATGTGGCTTTTATTGGAAGGTGGCCTTTATTTGGAGGTCATTTTGTTCTATATAATCAATAACATTATAAATAAATGGTCTTTGAATACAGGGTGACTTATATTTGGACGTGACTGCTAACAAAGGTTTGACTGGACTCTATAATGAAGCGTGCCTAATCTTTTTAAATGAACAATGTATAGAACTATGATTTGTATTCACTGTTGTCACAGATGGTTCTTGTTTAGTTTGTGATGTATAAATTGTTTTTGTGGTTTATTTGATGACTAATTGATTCTTAATTAAGACTGTGCACTGATGATGGTTATGTAATGTATATTTAGTGTTAACAGCTGTGAACACTGAACACTGCACCCAACTTGTCAATACCAAAAAAAACTATAACGAAACAAACGTCATAGGTAGACAAATTATAAGAAGCATTGGTTTATGTTTTTTGTATGAAGTTGCTTTTTTCATAAAGGATATTGACTGTATATTTTATTCAATCCACCATTATGGAGAGTATAACATATTTACATGTTATGAATAATACACATATATTGACAGTCATGAGTATTTGACAAATGAATAAATTCATGTATAATATAGTTCACAAGCACATGGTAATATCATACCCTTCATCAATCAAATAGAATATACCCTAAATGCTTACAAATTCACCATAATCTGCTATGATATAACCACATTGAACTTCATAGCATTTTAGATATTATATGCCACACAACAACTTATCTAGGTCAACATCACAGAGCAATGCCTGCATGATTTACTTACCTATCAACTATTAACAAAAGAGCGAATGACAGATTCAGTCAAACATGACAGGTTGCGCGACGAATAGCCAGTCCAATTATTGACCAATCAAAATGACCGACATCACCATTAGCCAATCAAATGTCCAGGATTACCCAAACTAGTAATAGAAACTATACTATATACACTTGCAAACAACTAGAATAAACTCATACCCATGACTAAAATTTGTCTAGAAAAATCTGCAGCGATTTTTAGACTCAGTCTCTTAACAAGGGGGTTCTACAAGAGTTATTAGTAGAATGTTAACTCTAGTAGGAAGGGACAAAATGGTGGGGGCCACTAAAAACTCCGGTCATGTGACTTGAGATTGGTATTTTGACTCCAATCTCTATTGCATTGTTTCATGTAATTTTAGAATATTATGTCATAAACCATTTATATGAAAAGAAAATAAACCTTAATACCAGAGTTTTTTAAATAATTTTAGTATCAAAGCTTTAAATGAACCTTGAATTTACTCAGTACAGTGCATCACAGCACATGTCATCTTGGCACAGTGCAGGTCGTTTCAGCACAGTACAGCACAGATCATCTCAGCACATCTCAGCACAGCACATTTTATCTCAGTGCACAACATCACTGCACAGCACTGTAAAGCACAATAACATGGACATGCACAGCTCAGCACATGTAATATTTGCCAGCTTAGGACAGACGTAAAAGGTGGATGAGAAGGTAAAGTTTCCATGGTAATCAACAACTAGTTAGTTATAAACAAACCTTCTGCTTTCTTACCAACAGGAAGTTGTACATTTGTTGATTATTTATTAACAGACTTCAAACATATCTAAGGTACACCTGTTCAAACCAAAGTATCTCCAAATTGATTGGGGAAAAAATCTCATTCATTGAGAAAAAAAGTTTTTCTATTCCTGGAAAACTAAAAATAAAAACAGTTTTCATGGCAAAGAAATGCTGGGAAAATTTATTTTCATGCCTTGAACATTCAATGGCACTTATTTTTGCTGGAGAATGAGTTGTTTTGATTTACTCCTTATTTAAATGTAACACCTGTATGATTGGGTATTATTATTGAACTTCCTTCTATAACTTGATTATATTAAGTCTTCAAGTTATTTTGCATTCAATAGTATAGCTGGCTCATATTTCCCCACAAAACACATGTTTCACATCTCTCCTCAGTTGATATATAAAAGATGTTTGGTTGAAAATTGGATTTGAATGAACTTTTTTCATGCAGGTATGAATGATTGGATTATTAATGTCAGGTATTCAATCAAAGCATGTTGCAAGATGGTATTGACCTTTCTCATGGAAATTCTTTATAGATTTTTTTCTGTGGGAAATTGAACAAGAAAACCAATATTTAAAACGTTGTGGTAAATTCAAGGCAATGTTCAAGTAAAACGCAATAGCACATTTAGTAATCTCATTTAATGTTTGTCATTTTGGGTATTTTAATTAAATGTGTGTTCAAGATTTCAGCTGACTTTGCAGTAGCATTTGTTTACTTCAGAATTAATTGAAACATTAACAAAAAAAATGTTATGATATTTGTGATCCAGTAATTTTGAAGACAAACTTTATCAAAACAGCAGTTATTCCTTAATTAAATGGCAATCAAAATGTGTAGAATATTTTACTGACCAATCAGATAATTTATCAAGAATTGACCAATTAGATCATATGTTAAAGAACTGACCAATCAGATAGATAATGTGTTAAAGAACTGACCAATCAGAATATTTGGAATATTTGGCTTTAAACCAATCAAATATAAATGTATTTGTATGCCTGTTTGGATAAAGCAATGTTTATGATATTGTTAATATACATAGATTGAACCTTTCTAATTAAAACGTAATTAATTAATCTGAGATTTGTCTCAGTACTGAAGACATATTTAGAGGTTTGAAGCGATGATTATTATGTATTGCATCATCCCCCCTCCAACCAAAGACTTGAAACATGTGTTTCTTTTACATACACAATTAACTTTCTAGGAAACAATTCAATTCATATATTCTTTCCAGAAATAACATTTTCAATTTATGAAAGCTTCTTGTTAGCCAAAATACTGTGTTCTTGACACAGAGTATATTTTAATTGGCCAATGTCCAAATTCAATTTTACAGAATTTCAGAGATCATTTACATTGTTTAAATCTCAAGCCTGACTTCTTCTTAAAGTTAATTAGAGAGGGACGTGTAACAGATGCTGACATTTAGGGAAGTTTAGAGTTACAAGGGTTGATCAATAAAGTCGTTGATAATATGAATATAATTATATGACAAAAAAAAAAAAAAAGCTTTAAAAAACTTGTATGTTTGTCTTTAGATATCTTAATTGGTTGTCATTTGTTTGAATATGTACAATGGTAATCATGTCAGCTCTGGGAATTAATTAACAGTTTAATATGGAGCATGGCATTATTATGTATCATTAAGTTGATGTAATATCAATGTCATTGATTTTAAAAGTAATAATGAATACCGGTAGTTGCTAAGATAATACTTATCTCAAATATGTTTCTGTCTATAAATTTCTGAATTCAATTTTATATTGCTTACATATTCTTACTAGCCCCAAAATTTCTTCTTTTCTTAAATGTACTGCCACTTGATTATATATTTGTTGATCAACCCTTGTGCATTATTTGGATGTGGAAATCATTCTAAAGTTTAAAGTCTTCACAGGCAGGCTCCTTTCCTGTGATATGCCCATTAAATTGTGGACCTGTCACATACTGATAAATAATGCATAATAAGGCTGAGTGGTTTGACTTTGTTACTTGCAAACTCTAGCTCTTAAAAATGCTCATTGTAACACTCATTGTAAAGTAAAGTTGTATTTTAGCACTGTCAATGACTGAGGAGTTTGCCTTTCCAGAAAAACGTCAAAACTGATCTCTTAAAGCTCTTATTGTTGTCCAATCAGAATCCTTTGAATCTCATTTAAAAGTGACCAATCAGATCTGTGGGACTGTAATTATTATATTGACCAATCTGAATCTTTTAATTCTCATTTTAAATTGTCTGAGATTTACATGCATCATAAAAATAATGGTGAAAATAAATTAATTTTAATTGTTGAATGTTGTCAAACAATATTCTCTTAGATGTTACTTAATGTGTATAAACAGCCCTAGTTAATAATACATGCAGTGTCAGACCTGAATCTTTCTGTTTTAACCTCCAGTCAACATGACAAAAACATGTTTTATTTGTGTTAACAATGAAGAAAAATTCCCATAATGTAATAATTTATTGCTTTGTGGAGTGTAAATACTTCTTGTATGTAGCCCAGTGACCTAAGTGGTCACCACGGCAACCTGTAAATGTCACCTATATTTACAGATATTTCCAGGTAATCTTTACATTGATTATTTAGCACTTTTAATGAGTTTTTCTATTAGGTTGTATTAGACAGATGTCATGCAAAGCTGACATGGTAATCCTGTGTAAATGTTTACTAACAGTTTGAGTTGATATTGTACAAGGCCAAAAGTAAATAATGTGTGGGTCGTGTGTGAAGTGATTGCAAAACAATAAGAACATTTTGATGATTAAGGATAGGGGTTTTCTTAATTATACAACTGTAGTCTGTATTAAGGACACCTTTCCCTCTGAAGGTTTCTTTGAAATCATGCATTATTCCACAAATTGGTTTCTGGCAAGAATTTTTTCCCATCAGGAGGCTTTAACCTGGTATAATTTCATCCCATATAGGGCTATGCTGCCTTCCCCAAAACTTAAGGAAAACCCCTGAAGATGTTTAAAGCATTTGGGGGGGGGGGGGGGGGGTATGGTCATGAGCATTTCTTTGTGATTTTGAAAAAGAGGAATTATTTTAGTACAAATAATCCCTGTGTTGAGTTTATAGAGAATAACATGCTTATCCAATTCTATTCAAACAATTATAAAATTAAATTTTATGACTTCTGAACAAAAGCCACAACACTCAAAACAATTTGAACAGTGACCATGAAAAGGGAGAGATAAAATATGGTGTTTGTGCGCACTTGGCTTTATGACCCCAATATGAATGAATTACAAGAGTATTGAAGAGGAGTATTTCAAGGAAGTGTTATTATTATAGTTCAATTTTTACTTTTATTTGTATACTTGTATCGAAATCAAATAGAAGTTTTGACATTCTTTGAAACTGAACTACTGAACTTAAAACTGGTTTTTGTAATCAAAATGTTGGATGAACCCAAAGGCTGTTGCCTGACCATACAATTCACTCAAATGTACCAAGTTACTGATATATACTGGAACTAGCTATTACTACAATCAGTCTGCTTGTTTCCTGAATTGCTCTAACTTTCCAAGTTGTTCAGCCTTCATATTTTCTTGCAAAGTTCCCAGAAATTTGAATACCTTTGGGGAATGCACTTCATCCTGCTGAAATTTAAAATCAATTGAAAAAATACTACAATAAATTTCAGTGAATTTCATTGTTTCCATATTTTAAACTGTGGAAAGTAGGTGAGATTATTGGATGGAAGGATGGTAATATACAGTCATCATATTTGTCCCTATTCAAGCCAAGTCCAAATATTTACCCTAAATTGGACATTAATTGTTCATTATAAGAGACCTCCATATCTAATTGGCCCCCTGTAGATTTTGTATATTTTCTGTAATGGTTGAAGCCCTACTATCAACTAACATGCCACTCTTTCAGTGAACTTTATGTTTCACTAGTATGACCTTTTTCAGACTTCTAGTCTCTAATTTTATAGCTTTAGGAAAGGGGGAAAATGAGTTTTAAGTACATTGAAGGTAATTAAATGGTATTTTCATTATTTGATTCATCATATTGTGTCCTATTAAAGACTACTGCAGATGCCACTGAAAACAGACAGACCACATGCAGTGCATCTGTTGATGAATTTAACTCCCCCATTCTTGACTAACTGCTTAATTAATGCCTTAATTAACTGGTACATCATGAATGGAAACTGAATGATAGTTCAGCTTTCCATGGCCGTCACTTGCTTGGTGTGCATGAATTCTGATGCCGACTAAAGAACTATGTTTTTCTACACCTGCCATGCCACAAATTGTTAAACTATAGTGTTGTTCCATGTCTATGTAAGTTCAGTTTCCATGAGTATTTCAAGCACTTTGATTAAGTTAAGGCAGTGCTTTGTTAAATGTATTCATGATGATAAAAGTCAGAATAAATACCAAATTCAATTTTTTGAAGTAAAATATATAACTTTCATGACTGTATATCTAAATAAATAAACAAACAAAACACTTGTGCCACAAAAGGAGCACCTGCTGATTTATTTAATTACATTATCTCAATAAACAAGAACAGTCTTAGATTCTAAATGCTCTGATCATTTGTAGCATCCTTTGCTACATTCACTAGTGATTATTTATACCTTTATAGATTACTTTATATTACATTACTAGATTGGAACATTGCTGTCAATGAAAGTCAGTTCTTACCAGTTATTCATATATGATGAATTTATACCTTGGCATTACTACTTGGACAAATATGCCATAAATCCATTATTCCTCGGTATATAATTTTATTGTTCATATAATAACCAAATTATTTTCTTGTCATATTTTATTCACAAGTTATACTCTTGAGCACTTTCTCGTTTCTAGTTGTCTGAGTAGACAAGAGAAAGAAAAGGGCCATAATACACAGAACATTCTTACAAAAGGCGTATAGTAAATTGCTGAATTAGGCATGATTACTCCTAAATTAGTTTACTGCAAGCACACTTCTTACTGAATTACTTTGGTGTGATGCTATTTCCGTAATTGCTGACTTCAGCCTCCTCTTTTCCGCTTTCTATATTGTCTGTAAGAGATTTGAAATTGTATTTTGTGTTAATTTTCCTTGTAGTAAATTAACCTATTGTATACTCTTAATATCCTTATACTTGTCCTCGCCGAATTTCTTGTTATGCCATTCCTAATTGCATTTTCAGTCTGTATTTTATATTAATGGAATACATGATTTAATATGTTCATGGTATGGAGGTATCAATTTGCTCCTGTCTATATTCATTGACTTTTATTAACCACATTGGTTATACTTTTATTTCTTTGAATTGGTCTGTACTTTTAAATGGAATAATGCCCTATTTTGCAGCAGAACAAATGTGATTAAAGGCATCTATGTACATGTTTTTGTAGTTCTTCACTAGTAAGTTATATTTCTTTGCCATGTCATATTTTTTTCTGTGTGTTCATACCCCCCCCCTGCATTTTCCCCTGAAATGCACTTTACCTACCCCTCAAACAGTGTTCATCTACACCCCTGGATTATTATTCCATTTTCTCCTCTCTTTTTTCAGCTCTTGTTTCATACCCTTTAGATATGTTGGGGGTATAGACTTTTGTTATTTGAGTGTCACTTTAGCATTCTTGTTAATCTGTCTAGTTGTGCTGACCACCAAGCAATTGGTGCCTGGTATGATTAGGGAAAACAATTCTGGCTGTATTATGTATGGTGTAACACCATTGTGTTACAGTATTTGAACATAATGTATGATGGTGTTATTATGTCTGAGCTTTCTTTGTCTCATATCACGGCATGTCACAGAAAATTCCTCAACTTTAATAGATGAGCCTAATATATATCAGTAATACCCTGACTGTATTTTCACTGGTTATATCTTTAGAATGGCTTTGAATTCACTCTCAGCTTCATCTTTTGTACAAGTAGTGGTGTTACGCTTCAATGATCACCATAAAGGACATGGGTAAACATAATGAAGAAAACTTTACTAAATGGTACATCCGTAATTCTTGGGACTCTCTTTTTTCCTTAATTATTGGTCTTTTCTTAAAGTAGAGATATTGAACTAAAACATTACAGAGGCAAATTTTGGTAAAATTTTCTTCATATGTTAACCCATGTCCTTTATGGGAAATTGCAATTTCTATCAAGATTCATTGGTAATTATTAAGATTTGCTTACATTGTAGTCATGTAGACAGTTTCAGCAAGTTGATTACATTGGGGAAAAAGTTAGGTAAAAAAAGAATTGTTTGTTTCTGGTTACCTGACCTAATCAAAATTTTCCCTACAATCCTAGACTTGTTATTAGACCTGAGAAACAGTGCACCCACTGTCTTACTTTATTTACCTTTCCATACGCTTTCAAGAGCCAAAAAAGAAAAGCCCCGACTTACGTACTTACCTTACTTTCAATGAGCATGTAAACCAGAAACAGACATATTTTTACACCTTAGCTGTAATTTGTATGAGCATAATTTAAAGGACTTACTAGTATGGATTTAGCTCATTATTATGTAGTTGTTCTTATTGGTTGTCACATGTTGTGAGTAAAGCCTGTCTGGTATTACTGGGAAAAAAGTTCGTTTGTGGAGTCAACTGTGATTAAAGTGTCATGTGATGATTCAAAATGAATAATTGGTATTATAATCTGATTATTGATCACTAATAGGTGTCAAAAAATGTTAATGTCTGTGCAGGGAGGCATTTTCACTGACTGATGGTAAATCAGTATTTATGCTAGAATAAGGTGCTACATTTGTACCTTCTGTCCTTTTAAATTAATATTCATGCTATTGTAAGGTGCTTCCTATTGTCCCTTTTAAATCAGTATTTATACTAGTGTTACCTGTTGTCCTTTTATGCTAGAATAAAGTGCTCCCTGCTGTCAGTATTTATGATGGATTTCTTTTTTATTCTTCTTTATGGTCATAATATTGTTTGCTTGGTTGAAGACTTGTAAATCATCTTTAGAGAACATCAAATTTCACCTTCTTGTTGAGTAATTGCATTAAATAGATCTTCAAAGCTATTATCAATCATCTCCATCACTTGAAATCCAAATAAATATAATCATGTCAACTTAAATAGGTTAAGTCTAAAGAACAAAAGATTTTGGTTAGTTAAGATCAGGATACAACACAGTGGCAATGTGGGGTATAAATGGAACACTTGAGGATTTTATTCAAATATAATATTTTACTACCAATACTTGACTGAAGGGTAGAAAAGTCTAATCAAATAAAGTCTTCCACTCAAGGGAATGTACGGTTATTATTTGACAACTCATACTAATAATGGATATCTATGGCTGTATATTACTATGCTACAATGTAGCCATTTTATCTTTTTGTAGCTTAATGAATTGCTTTATTACCTACTTGTCCTGAAGGTTGACTTACTGAATGAACTATGATCCTTTAAGTTGAAATTGTACATAATTGCATATAATCAAACTTGTCTGCATATCAAATAAGATTAGGAAAAAATGTATACAAAAACTCCACCATCCCCAAAATTCCCATTAATCAAAGTCACCCCCAACATACAGAAACATAAAACAAACAATGGGGGCCAAAAGTTTCCCTGAGTGGTGGTGCTCTGGAATCTATCATCCCCTAAACCTATCATCACCCAACAAATACAAAAATGCAAAAAAGGGATCCAAAGTTTCTCTAGGGGTTACTGCTGTGGAACGTTCAACAAAGTCCCAGGGTGTTTAAATTGGCTTCTCAGTCCAACCTCACACTCTTTTCCAAAACCATCTTCAGACAGTAACTAAGAACTCCTATCAAATGGTTATGCATATTTCATGAACTATTCATGAACTGTTTATGAAATGTTCATGAATTGTTTAAGAAAAATTCATGAAATCATGAATTCCATTTAAAAGAGAAGTATTCATTGCCTGGATATGGGTTTAACTAAAAGGGAAGAATTCATTGCCTGGATATGGGTTTAACTAAAAGGGAAGTATTCATTGCCAAAATGGGTTTAACTAAAAGGGAAGTATTCATTGCCAAAATGGGTTTAACTAAAAGGGAAGTATTCATTGCCAAAATGGGTTTAACTAAAAGGGAAGTATTCATTGCCTGGATATGGGTTTAACTAAAAGGGAAGAATTCATTGCCTGGATATGGGTTTAACTAAAAGGGAAGTATTCATTGCCTAAATGAGTTTAACTAAAAGGAAAGAATTCATTGCCTAAATGGGTTTGACTAAAAGGGAAGTATTCGTTGCCTGGATATGGGTTTGACTAAAAGGGAAGAATTCATTGCCTGGATATGGGTTTGACAACACTGTAAGTCTTCTATAGTACAAGCATTTGTAACCTTACCCTAGGCCTACAAGTCACCAAGAAAAAGACAATACAAACATTGATGATAGAATAACACATGACAACTCATCTTATGTAACAACTTAAATTACAAGTAAATATGTCATCTTCTGCAAAGGTATGCAATAACAATGAATTTATATGTTTGTTAAAGTTGATTCAGCGTGCTAAATACTCAAACTATTACTAGACCTTACTCTCTGTCATACTTTTTTCTATTTTTGTAAGATTTGCAGGGTTAACGCTTGTGTTTCCTTTAATTACATCTTAACCTTCTCCTTTCCATTCATTATTGTTGTCAACAATATATCTATAAGAGATGGAATGTAATATTTACATATAAATGAATGCAAGACATTATCATAGCTTAAGAAGTCATAAAATTAAATCTGGAGTAGTCCTATATATTCTCAAGTGATTCAATTACAGCCCTAGTTGGGTAATAAAGTGTGGAAGTCTTGAGAAAATTGTCTCTTTTGTATAGTTTTGATCTAACAAGCTTAGCTTAATCTTCTGCTGTTATTACACCTTGTTAAATGCTTGATATAAAATAAGAATGGATTATAAGAACCTTATAAATGAATTAATGGCAGTAAATCTAACATATTGTGAACCATACATGTTTTTTTGATAACAAAATGATAGTTCACCTTTCCATAGCCATCACTCGCTTGGTGCGCATGAATTTTAATGCGGACCGAAGTACTAAGTTTTTCTACATCCGCCATACAATGGTTAAAACTAGTTCCTGTTCTGTGTTGCAGTGCAAGTCTATGTAAGTTCAGTTTCCATGAGTACTTCCAATACTTTGATTAACTCGATTATTTGGCCTTGTTATTGTGAAAAATTTTTTTTATCGTTAATATTGTTAACATGTACTGCTGCTAATGTAGTGAGCCAAAATAAAATAAGAACCTTATCTGTGCAAATAGTTCTGATAATGATCCTGTATTTGATTGGTCAATTAAATATTAAGATAATTTTTGATTGGCTGATAAAATGAATATCTTCTACCAATAAATTTGATTGGCTGATGGATTATTTTTTTTTGTTATGATTATAAATCAACTGTCAACCATAAAAGATTTATACCAAATTCTCCTGTGTCAACAAAATTCATTTTTCAGTCTTCAATAATGATATTAGTTGATATTTACTCTTAGATAAGAGGATTTTATTTGATTTTTTTATTTCAATCTGATGAAACTGAAAATAGTTTGGTTGCTGGAAGTGTCAATAGAAATCAAGTGAGTTAACACTATTATTTGCTAGGTTGCTAATGGTGCAATGACTGTCACCTTGTTAGGGCACAAAATGTTGCATGAATTATAGATTATTTGCTGGACTAGTTGCAGATATTAATTCATTGACACTAAGCCAGCAGTTAAAATATTTCTTATAGGGTTCTTCTAAAGTTTTCTTGGTAACGAAAGTCATTATGAAGAATATTAGCCTCCCATTCAAATGCAGTTCATGAAAACATGAATTTTTCATGAACTTTACATTATTAGTTCATGAAGTATGTATAACTGTTTGACAAAGATGATTAATGAAATCTACCAGCCCATTAAGCTCAATAGGTAATGCAATAGGTTATTGGAGACCCGGCTCTGTGTTTGATTGGTTAAGGGTTGCTGACTTCAAATCACTGTATCTCTCACTGATAGAGTGTCATTGGTTTGAGCCAAGCTGCCAACCATGTCTCTTTATGTGAGAAAGTAGACAGTTACTTACGGAGGATAGGAGTCTAGTACTGGTTCTTCCCAGGAATGTTGGTTAGGTGAACTGTCCGCCTCATATGACTCTGACTGTTGGAAGGGGCGTAAATATCTGATGAAGTAACATAGACTATAAAACATAAAGAAAATCACTTCACATTCAGAATGAGGGTCTAATTATTCACACTTCTTGTCTATAACATTTCATTCCTTTGAAGTTTGTAATGTTTACATGAAAGTCTTTCCTGTTAAATATTCCTGTGATAAAAAACGTTGGCTTATCAAATGTTATCTCAGTGTTGTTGTCTGTAGTTCAAGCAAAATCTCTTGAATTCTCTGCTAAGAAGATTTTTGCATCCTCTATTTCAATTTTTTTAATGATGAATGACTAAAATCTTCAGGGAAGGTTTAAATGTTCCCGGAGTTCTTGTTGCTGCATATGTATTACATCTTCTGAGTAAATTATAATTATATCTGTTCAAAATTGAGATATTTTCTAGTTTAGCTAATAAGCAACCATGTTCTGTTCTTACTCGGTGATCATAAATCAGTTACAAAGAGGGTGGGGATTTTGAAATTTGAGGATTTTTTGTTCATTGAACGATAAATGTCTGATTTATTTCTTGTTATGTTGGTGCCCCACAAATTGATATGAGATTATTGCTTAAACATTGTTCAGAGGATGAAATTGGTGGTGGGGGGTAGGGGTATAGGCCTAGGGGTTGTGCTTTATTTAAACAATGCAACTAATAGAATGATTGGCAATTTTTAGCCTACCATTGTCAGTAGGAGCTGTTTTCAGCTATAATATCTTATAAGATGTAGCGAAACATGTGTTCAGTATTATCATCATCAGCCTTGAATTAGCACCAGCAGTAATTAACCCAACATAATTTTCATTTAAATTAAATTGTCTTCATGCATGGCATTAGCAGCGACAATATCTTCAACAGTGATTTTAGTATCATTGTAGTGACAATGTCTCATCATCAGCAGCAGTAGCAGTAGCAGCAGCAAGAACAGCAAAATCATCATAAATAACAATAACTTCAACTATAGCATCAAGTTGTTCAGGATTTAATAGTTCAGAGTTAGGACCCCCTCCTACCAATAATTTATTGTAAGACCTTATAGACTTTAGACAAATGGACCCAATACTTATTTTATATGGCTAATTGGACAGAATAATAGTTGTCTAATGAATTCACTACCTGTTTGATTTGTTGTGGCTACTTCACTCATTGTCTAGACAGCCAACAAATGGCTCCAATTTCCTGTTGCACCATTTATCTATTAGATGCATTTGGCCGAGTGCAGTCTTTTTGTAATGCTTAGACATTATGTCCATGATTTAAAGCTGAGCGTTTGTTTATTATTCCAGTATGCGGATGATCAGCTATACATCTATTTGATATGCATTTATGCACTTGTTCATTATTCATGACATACGTCTGTTTTTACACCATTGGAATGTTTGGGAGCTCAAATTTTCAATGTGATCTCCCTTTGATTGTTAATGGACTGGTTCAAAATGGGACTTGGACAAGTCCACTCATGAAATTGAGGGTGAATTTTTACAGTTCTAGCGTTAAATAATAAACATTGTTTTGATCTGATTGAGAGAATGTAATTCCATTTAGGTTATTGAAAAAAAATTCATCAGACTGATGTTATAAAAAAAAATCCTCATAGAATATGGGAAAAAAAGCCACTAAGGCTATTGAAAAAAAATCCATTTAGGAAATTGAAAAAAAAATGCCTCTTATCCAAACCAAAGCACTGCTGTATTAGTGGGCCATGTTTGAGACCAAATAGACACAAATGACTGGTTTCCGCTCACGTCCCCTAGAAAAAAGGATAAGTAGGTTGTCAGGATTTTTAAAAATATTTTTTTATTCGGCGATACAGTACCATATGAAGAGAAAATTAGTAACGAAAATTGTTTTAGTGGTGGAAGGAGACCCCAGGTGTTCACTTGGCCTTCCATAAGCTTACTGGACAGCATCCTCAAGTAAGATTTTGTTTCAGATCCCAGGTGTGGTGTTAGGACTAGTGACTTGTCAAAAGCCATAACCACTCCACCATGGATTGAGTCCCCTTTTACAGAACTCCAGTATGTCAAAGTGTTTAAACAACAATGCTGTAAAAACCAGGTTAATTAAAATACGGTTTACCTGTATAATCCCAGTTATATGAAAATATGGTAGACCTGTATAATACCGGTTATATGAAAATATGGTAGACCTGTAGAATCCCGGTTATATGAAAATACAGTAGACCTGTATAATCCCGGTTATATGAAAATATGATAGACCTGTATAATCCCGGTTATATGAAAATACAGTAGACCTGTATAATCCCGGTTATATGAAAATATGGTAGACCTGTATAATCCCGGTTATATGAAAATACAATAGACCTGTATAATTCCGGTTATATTAAAATATGGTAGACCTGTATAATCCCGGTTATATGAAAATATGGTAGACCTGTATAATCCCGGTTATATGAAAATACAATAGACCTGTATAATCCCGGTTTTATGAAAATATGGTAGACCTGTAAAAATCTGGGTATATAAAGTAAAGGGTTAAGCCTCAGAATGTGGCTTTAGCTGTATTGATACTGCACTCTACAGCTTTCTAAAAGATGTTATTAATATTAATCCTTGTGACACTAAGAACACGATTATCTGGAAAAGTTTTATTGGAAATATGACTGTTGCACACAACACAGGCTAAGTGTTGTGGTATATTGGACCCTCAGGAGATTAGAGAATATACCAAACATGCGATATAGTGTGATCTATATATCTTATTTTGCTCAGTTATATTAACTGGAGACTGAAATTCATTGACAGCTTTACATTAGAAAATTATCTGATTTTTCGAATTTTTCGTCTGAAAGTCATTGAATTCTTATGGAAGTAAATGACGAAGTCTCACCAATAGACAGAATTAGTCTGTTTCAGTTAATACTTCAATTCTACTCTAAGGCATTTATTGAATACATACTGAAATATCTTAGAAGTTGATAAATCATAATTTCGTTACCATGGGAACAATTGGTAGTTAATATTTTCTTCTTAAATCTTTGTCAACTTAACTATGAACTTAGTAAATTCAGCATTTTTTCTAGATTTTTTTCCTCTTTTAGGTTTTAACAGCACCAAAAATTCATCATCAGTGATGACATTGACTGTTTTAAATTTTACTTTAGCTTCTGTGTCCTTTGGGTAAAATTTGCTCTCATAAAATCTTCTCTGTGAGTTCCTCTTTTCCTCCTGGTTTTTCTTCCCTTCATCCCCTTGTGGCATTAAGTGAAAGTATATATATATAAATCCCATCACTTGAAGGCTTTTATCTAAATTTTTCTACTGAAAACTATGGTTCAAAAAACAGATTCTCTATTACCCTATGTTTTTTCCAGAAGGAAATTAAGCATGTAATTTACAATATGGATGATGTAAATGTACCATCTATTCTCCAATCAACAACCTCCTCAAAATTATGAGTGACACATAGTGGATACACAACAATTCCATCAACATCTCATGTGTACATACATGGGTGTAGAACTTGTTCCGTTTTTATGTCCCTGTATCAATAGATTGGGGGCATTTTGTTTTTGGCCTGCCTGTCCGTCTGTCTGTCAGGAATGATGGTAAGATGAACTGTCTGCCTTCATATGACTCTGACTGTTAAAAAGGGGTGTAAAAATCAATTAAAAAAAACTTCCACACTTAACCTGAGATTGTAATCAAGAAAACAATATGGCACATAATTTTCCATTTTTGCCATTTCCTTGCCGTAACAATATTTTTGTGTTTGATATGCAAGTAGATAGATTTTCCCCTGGATTTCCTTCTTATAATATGAATGCATCAAAAGTATTAATAACTGGACAAAATTATTACAGGAAACAATAAGCATAAAACTTCCATTCTTCCTGTGAGTGTTTATTTGGAAATATACGGTATCCATAATGTATTATGGAGTTATTAATTTTCCCAAGATCTCTGGTTATTTTGTGCATAAACTATTTACTGCTGTGTCTGAAGTGTTGGTGACCGAAGGCTGTTCTGTGATGTTATAAATCTAGGAGCATTAATTAGCTGTCAATGCCAAAATCAGTTTTATTTCATAATATAGAAAAAATTATTATCAGTTAATTAAGTACTGGGAGTACTCATTGAAAACCGAACTAACATGAACTTGCACTGCAACATGGAATGGAAACTAGTTTTACAATATCATGGTGTATGTAGAGGAACATAGCACACCGGGCGAATGATGACAAGGGAAAACTGAACAATTATTCGGTTTCCAAACACAGTATTACAATGCGATATACCCAAGTTTAGCTGATTAGCTTGATCCTGTATTATAAACAGTGTGATCAAGGTGTTTCTTTATAAGCCAGGAACCAACAACTGGGAATTAGACCATTGTGAAATAAAACATAGTTGAGTTTATTATAATATACTCATAATGAATCTCTGAAAAATGGGGTGAATCACTGGTCTAGTGGTAGCATGCTGGACTGCCATTTGTAAGGTTGTTCGATCGCATCTCGGCTCTGAGGCTTTGGATGTAGCGGGGATGTGTTTTCAGTGTCCCAATTCCCACTACCGATTCCAGTACTGTTTTTAGAAAATCACGGGTGATTGAAGAAGTATTTATTGGTGCTTTACACTGGACAAAATAAAAAAACTGAAAATACATTCAAAATAAGAAAATAAGCAGGGCATAAATGCCTGGCCCCAGTTTCATTAACAAAATTGAGTAGAAACTCAATAATGGACTCAAGTATTTTTTCTGTCTAGAAATCTTGTGTCACTGACTAGAAATGTTACCATTTTTTTTCTGATATACTTAGAACATGTTCAACATGCCAACATAGATTATTTTTGGTTCAGAGGACAAATTAAGACTCAAAACTCATTTTTCATTTGAGTCGAAAGTCCAATATCCAATAACAGACTCAAATCATTTTCATTCAATTATTCCATATCAAAAGACTATTGTTAGATTGAAATTGTGGGAAACTGTTATTAGACCATATTTGTACCTTCTTTTAATGCCACTTTTAGAATAAAATACATTAACAAAGAGAAATAATTGATACAATAAATAAGTTGAGTTTGAGCAAAAACTTAAGTTTTTTTGTGAAACTGGGGCCTGGTTCTCCTGTATCTTATCTCCCCTCTTTCGGGGGGGGGGGGGGGAGGGGGGGTCTCTGTGATGACCATTGCTCACGATTGGGCTGTTCAGTGACTGATAAGCATTAATTCTCTGAAAAAAGGTTGCTGTAATAAGAGTTACTTGGTATTTAATTGTTGAAAGATTTACTGTATTGAAAATTTGACAAATCACACAAAATTGTTCCAGTATTTGTTGTTTTTTGTCTGATTGTCTATAGGCAATGGTGATAAATAGGGACGAGTATCTATAAATACACGTTTCTTTGCTTTATATAGACTGTGTAATGAATATTGACGATATTGTAAATACAAATCATTATTTACAAATGAAGTGAGATTCTTCTTGCTGCCTTGCAAATAGAATTAAATTAACCACCTTGCAGCATTAATATCATGTGATCAGTTGCAAAAGTTTTTTTATGGACACATCTTGTCTGAAGTGTGATGTAGGAAATGTCAGTGTGTCCTGACATTTGTTAGTTGATCTTTGTTTGTAGACATGTAAATGGAGGCTTAAAAGGGATATCACCGTTTTTATATCCTTGCTTCATCTTAGTATGAGTCTACGGGTTCATTTATAAATTTTCATGAATGGTAATATAAGGTATGGTTAGTTTATGGTGCCGTGTTTCAAGTAAAATGTCTGACAGAACAAATAGTTATTTAGAAGTTTTGTCTGCATTCTAAGTCATTCCAATATTTATAATTGATTTTTATGCTCCCCCGTACCATACCGATAGATTGGGGGTATATTATTTTTGGCTTGTCTGTTTGTTTGTTTGTAACAAACTTCAACTTTGCCTATAAAATCAAAATGCTTCCACCTAGTACTCACTGGCTGCAATCATTAAACTTCATAATTATGTTGGTTCCTCATGACAACCTGTACATGCCATTAACCTTTAAAAGCAGAATATTCAATTCCTGATAAATTCCCTGCCCCAAATTAATAAGCTCACCCTTTTGAAGAGAAAAGAAAGATATCAGCTGTACAATACATTGATAATCCATCCAATTATGTCTAATTTGTTTAAATATTATCATTCACAGAATAATTTAGAACATAGAAATAAATTCTGCACATTGTGCACAATGGGGCATTAATAAGGTAACATTTGGTATTTATTTCAAGTGAGTATTGCATTTTGAATAAGAATGAGTTTAAAACCTACAGTGTTATGGGTAACGTTTTAATTACGGCTGAAACGATTTTCTGGGCAATTGTAAATATTCATCTAAATCTCCTTGAAATTATTGTAGAAGTTGCTTTTCTAAATGATTCCTGGATCCCCATTAATTGCTAAATATCAAAGTACCGAAAGCTCTGTAAACAGAGTGACTCTTTACGTAGTGTTTTAATTCTAGATAAATAGTGCCGTGTTGCTGATATTATCAGTTGTATTCATACCCGCAAGTTACAACTAGAACTACTTTTCCTGTGTTATCATTGCTGACATAATATAATCAAAGTACTGAAAGTACTGAACATTGATTTGCACTGCAACATGGAACCGGAACTAGTTAAAAAAACTTGCAAGGCGGACATAGAAAAACATAGTACTTCTATCTGCATCGAAATTTATGCACGCTGAGTATATTCTTGTAAATTCCTTCTGAAAGTATGTCACGGAGAAAACTATATTTTCTTTGTTAAAGAATCTATTATCCACACTTCTGTAGTTTGCACTCACTCAATAATCATTGTAACATGACTTTAATTAGAACGTTCTACTTGAAAATGTTGCAGGAAGCTGTAAAATGTTGGTTGATGCTTTTTATTTCGTCATGACAAATAACAGATATTTGTTATGTTATTTTTACGAAGATTTTGTAGTCAGAAAGTCAAAATATAAATTGTCAGAGGAAATACCCTATGTCTTGGTTTCCAGAATGTTTAAGAGTCAATATGACTCATTAATTAGTAAATTAGGTGCCATTTTAAATTAAATTTTATACAGCCAGAAAAAATGGCTGTTTTTCTGGTTACTTAACCAACCTTTTTTGCATCAACCCTTCAACAATCAATTATTTGCTACCAATCATGGTATTACAATATTTAAGAAGAATCGGGTCTAAAACGTACAAAATGTGCACTTAGAAAAAGAAGTTTTGTGACCGACCTACATATTTTTATACCCCTGCAAACAAAGTTTGAGAGGAGATACATTGGAGTCATTCTTTCGGTCGGTAAGTCCATCCGTCCATCTATTTCTCAAGTTGTCCAATCTGACTAAAGTATTTGATCTTCCTTACGGCAAGATCTGATGACGACCTATACCAGTTTCTATTTTCAAAAGTCGGAATTTCCATTATCACTTTTTATATCTATTTATAATTCAGCCAATCGTATAACTCGTTTCATCGGTACTTTGGCCGAATGAACTTTCTACCTGACGATGTTATTTAAACGTTAGTAAACATTAAATTACGTATAACATATTTGTCTGCAACCACTTTTTGATTTTTTTAGTAATCCTGATCGATTCGGCCATAGTAATACAGAAAATTTAATAAACACGCATGTCGCATGAGCGCTATCATTACATTTAGTTGCGTAAGAATAGGTGTTCGTGATAACTACAAGTCAAATATTGTTTTTTACTGCGGTTAAAAATAGAATCAGATCACTTTCAGAATTATGAAAGTAAGGCGCTGATTGGCTAGTGGAAAAGGTCACCTGAGGTGACCTTCTGTAGGTCGTCTTCAGATCCTCATAGCGTAGCGGGTTTGAGGATATGATTTTAATCAGATTGCAAGTTGTCGAGCAAACTACTTCCACATTCCTTAAGCGATTGCAATGAATTTAGAAATATCTTATCACCATGAAGTGTAGATGTGCAAGACACAATTTTCATGCCCTGTGATTCACTCATTGCTGAGTTATGTCCCCTTGAACTTAGCTGTATAGTTTTCTATTGCATTCTTAGAGTCAAAGCTGCCGCTGGGTTTTAGTCACTTCTGTGACAAAGCGAAGAACAGAAAACCCAGCTATTTTTTAAAAGCCTAATGTAATGTATAGGTTTTAATGTGAATGATATAATGAACTATTTAAAGCAAATCAATTAATATTTCATTATTTTTACTGGCAACCCTAGAGAATATTTAATGGTTGCATTTAATAAGGTCAACATTGAATTCTTGCCTGAGTCAGTGATTGGTGTGGGCCTTGATTGGATGTCTGCAGTCAGGTGACTTATGCGTCGAAAAATAAACCATCTCTTAGTAGGGAAATACAATAGGATTTAAAGTCACAATCAGCTGATCAAATGTCATTCCATCACAAGATTACTGTAAATTCTGAGAAAATTAGTTTGGTATGGCGATAGACAAAGATATCATATGTCACCAGACAAAAACATATCATTGTCATAATATTGAATCGTCGTCATTATAGTAGCAAAAATATTTCTTGAAATGTCTGCTAACTTTCTTCCATCATTTTTCTATATTTCATATTTTGTCCTTGTTGCCGTAGTAACCGTTTTAAATATGAAATTTGAGTGAAAGCTCAATCGATGCTGAGATGTCGCTAATGTGTCAATGGTTGCTAAACTTGATTTACTATACAGATCTTACAATAGTATATCCAAGTATTATTCATTCATTGAGAATATTATGCAGGATTTCCTGTCTTTTTTGCTAGAATTTCTGGCATTTTCTGGTTTTGTTTGTGGTATATTGTGGAAAATTGGACTTTTACTTAATGTTTGACTTTCTGTATCCCTGCTTCCTTTACTGCGATGATGTAATGTGGTTTCATAGTTTGAAACTTAATGGAACTTCACTGTTGGCTGAAATAATATAACAAATGGGTGACATTTGATAGAACAATCACAATGCTTTTTAGCTTGACTATTCAAAGATTAGAATAGTGGGGCTATCCTACTTTGCCTGGGAGTCAGCGTTGTCGTTAGCATATTATACACTTTGTTTAAAGTTTTGCTTGCAACTTCTTGTACAACTCCATATCTCATCAACCACTGCTTGTTACTTCACAAATGTCGTTTAGGTCATAACTGGAGGTCACTGTCCAAGGCCTATAACTCTCATATGGATTTTGACTGATTCATGGCCTTTTGTGATGTTAGAAAATTCCTGGTTAAAGTTTTGGATGCAACATCATTCTTCAAAACTACTGAAGGTATTCACTTGACAATGAGATTAAACTTGAAGGTCACTATCCAAGACCCAATACCATTTTCAAGCACTGAGAATAGTTGAGTGTGCTGTGAGCACGCTGTCATACTGGCAGCTCTTGTTTACAAATCCTATGAAATATGAATCCACTCTGTGACTAAATTTAAGCCACTTAAACCTTTATAGTGAAATGAAACTTTCTTAGTTTTAAAAGTTTACATCTCACTTATAATATTATTTGCTGTTTCTAAATGCTCAAAGTATTCTGTTTGCCTCTGTTTGCAAATGTAAAAGAATGAAATGGAATGATGATGGGTCATTTTATAATTAATATATCAAATGGATATTCTGACAAATTTAAATACCAAAATTGTTGGAGCTTTCGGTGGAACATTCTAAAAGTTTCTGTTGATCAATATTTGTAAGAAGTCATAGAATTTCTGTGTGTTAAATAATGTGATGTAGAAACAGTTCTGATTTCTGTACGAAATGCAGTACAGTAGTTTCGTGTCTCAATTAAGAAAATAACTGTATTGATCTACTTCAGAGAATAAGTGGAGTTGCTGACGTAGTTATGTCCTTGTTTTTTCCTAATCAACCATTAGCGTATAATGAATCCTTATATAGCACTTAATATTGACACATGATGGTAATCTAATTAATATCTAAGTATATTCGATCATTGATAACTAATTACCATTCAATGCCAATATCCTGATTGTAAGAACTGATTTCTTCCCTGGACAGTCCATCTCACAGATGTGCTACCCAATATTTAATTGGATAGTAAGTTGCCACACTGGGCTTTGTCAGTTTGTTTCCATGGCAACCAGAAATATAAAAGTAAGTTCTGTTATTGATACAGCTTTGATTGTATTGTTGACATTGCCCTTAATTGATATTTAATTGATTTTGTCATTAATGGCTCTTTGCATTTAACTCAAGTATGTTTGAGTTCTGACTTGACAATCAATGCTTTCATTTGTGTAGAGCTCATAGAATACAAAGAAAAACGAACTCATGAAAAAGACATATGCATACAATGCATTGTTCAGTATTCATCATTTTCCCCAATAAATTATGATTGATGGCAGTAATATAAAAATGTAATGCTCTGGAAATATTTGTCATATAAACAATATGGAATATTCAAGGTCAAAATTGGAAGCTTACCAGTGAGCATGAGAGCACTGGACTAATGGTAAAGGTTGCAGCTTCAGTTCTATGACATATTCAAATTCTTGTTTTCTTTCTACTGCAGATAGCACATTCACTGTCATGTGACTTCCACCTCTGAGTGAAAAGAGCCTCAGAACCTCAGAGCCTATGACTTGTACAACTCAATATTTGAATTACTGGATGGCTTTTTGCTCCAAAGCACTGATTTAGATTGCTCTTACTCCCAGAACCATGATATCAAAAATAATTCTGTTCAATTATTTCTTTGCAATGTGCTACATTTCCCTTCTAACTGGATGATAATAAACATTAGTACAAAGCAAACTGAACAGTTTTAGCCTGATTGTAAGACACACCAAATAAAGCTTATCCAATTTGTGGGAACTCCCACAGAATTCAATGGAAAGGATTATAATTCTCGTAGTGAATGACAATTTACGTCATCAAAGCATACCAGTAAATCTTCAGGGAAAATCTGGTGACACATACATGTCCCTCGAGCTTTCTAGAATCACACATTTGATACTGCACTGCCATTCTGTCTGATTTAAAGACATCATAAAATGATTATTATACCCCCCCTGCTCACACAAACAAAGTTTGAGAGGGTTATATAGGAGTCACTCTGTTGGTCTGTCCACATACTATTTCGCGAACTACTTCCACATGCCTTAAGCGATTGCAATGAAGTTTGAAATGTGCCATCACTATTAAGTGTAGATGTGCAGGACAATTTTCATGCCCATAGATCCGCTCATTCCAGAGTTAAGTGCCCTTGAACTTAGCCATATAATGCATTGTAAGTGTCAAAGCGGCCGCTGGGGTATTAGTCACTTCTGTGACAAAGCTCTATAGTTATCTTGAATATTGTTGTTATTTTTGTCTTGTATTTATGCATCAAGTTGAACTGTATATAGATAAGAAAAGGACTCCCAGAAATGATCAAATACAACAATTACCCCCCCCCCCCCCCCCCCCTCCAAAATGCCACCGTCCAAAATGCCACCCCCTCCAAAACCCCAATCAACACACAGAAACATAAAAGATTGGGAACAAACAGTCTCCCATAGGGGTGCATTGTCTTGACATGGTCTGCAGCATGGTTACAAAGGCATTACCAGATACTTCTATATAATCACACCATTTAGTTGCATACTTTTTCCTTTATGCGGCATTCTTTTAACCAAGCTGTTTTGGAGTCCAGCGACAAAAGTTTGCTCACCGATTATCAAAATCAAGTCCAAAAATGACTACTTTTTAATGGCTACCTGTGACCTCAATGCTCAGATTACACTGAAGCGGCTGTTCTCATTTAACGATTTTGATCTTTTTTAGTTGGAATTTAATTATTTTAATTGGAACCTCCAATATTTTAATTGAATGCTAATTGGTAACCCATTTACTTTAATGGGATCTTATTGTCCAAGACTGGAAGGATGACATTACTCCATTACCGCATTATCATAGACAATGTTTATCATTATATATTGCTGCACTTACTGCATGACTGAATTTTAATTGACAAGTGCTGAATCTGAAATCTGATATAATATTATGTAGGTTAATAATGTCATGCCATCGTCATAATTCTTGTATAACAATCTGTGTTAATGATTTGTTTTAAAGGGGCATACCCTACAACTGACAAACATTCTGTGAAAGTGTAAAAATGTGCTAGATCTATATGTAAAACAATATATTATGAATAATTGCAAGAAGAACTTGGGTAATAAAATGACTAGTTTAGGTACTAGCTGCAAAAATCATAGCTATAAATAATAGATCACTTCCACCCAAAAATTGTACAACAAATTCCAAAGAGTTTCCGATCTTTTATGGAAATTTTATTTTTAATTGGATGAATTTTTGGCTCAAACTTTCTTCGTCGGCTTTTTTCTTTACAAGCTTCTAATTTATCATCATTTCGCCCTGATTCTAGATGTACCAACTTGTAGGGTGTGCCCCTTTAACTAAGTATTCAATGTTAATGGAACTCATACTATGAAGTAATTGTACACTAGACCTTCTTGTGATGCAACAGTGAGGTATACCTTTCATATCATATAACAATTTCATTGTCATCTCCATGAAATTTTATGTTCATTTTAATTTGTCTGTTGTTCAAAATTTGAGAGTCTAGTGTTATTTTCAAGTGACAATTTTTTTCTGATATTTTATACAATTAAAGACATTTGCTACAGTTCGCTACATTTTTCACAAAGACATATGGGAAAAATGAAAACTGGTCTACAGATTTTTTTTAAACTTTGAGTCTTTGCATGATTGTAGCATATGATAACAGAAACAATTTAAGCATTAAAAGTGCAAAAAAATCGGTTGCTATCCCCAAGTTCAAAATACTTATAAACTAGGTGACCTCCAGTCAAATCGGTTACTTTCATAAGAAAATCTGTTGGACTGAATATTAGTGAAAACCCTTAAGTGTTGCCATCTCCTAGACAAAAGATGTACTTTATGAGTGATTCATGTCATTTTGACATAATTAACCTCCAACTGCTGGGCTGAGAGTCCATCATGACATGGGTTGTGTGTCAAACTGATTAATATTTGTATTAATTATGAATATATCTTAACAGCAGGGAATTAATTGGAATTGGGAGTGAAAGTATGTCAGGTTACTACTTAAAACATAGTGTGTACTGGTTATGATGACAGAGAAATTTATTATATTGACTCAAATCTGAATAACTGAGTTGTACAGCTGAAGTCAGCAACCTCAACCACTTGACCACAGAGGGGGGTCAGCACAGTACAAACTGAGCAAATTGAGTTTGGCTCTAAAGGTGCCAGTATTTTGAGGTTAAAAGTGGACCCTATGTCAAAGTATATGCAAGGAATTCATTTGATTGGAAAATGACCCATTCTGACTTGAGACTGAACCTTTCACATATGTATGGGACAAAGAATGACATTATTGTGACAAATTTACCAAATTACCATATACTGTTCATGGCAATAACACTAGTCCTGAACATAGTAATTGTTACAACTTTGATGTGTTTTCTGGCAGGAAGAAAAGAAACACGGTACTGAAAGTAATTGTTAAAACTGAAATCAAATAGACTAAGTGTTGCTCAGCAACTTGAAATGGGAACCAGTTTAACAAGTGCCTGGTGGATGTAGAAAAACGTAGAACTGTTGTCTGCATCAAAATTCATGCATTCTAAGTGGGTTACGGTTCCCCAAAATAGGTCTTATGCCTCTCTTTGGCTGTCAATATGTCTGAAATTTTGCCTTATATTACATTCATTTCAAACCCAGTTGTATGAAGAAGAATCTACGAATGGTTTTGTTCTGAGAATAAAGACCTTGGATGATGTTTATCTGAGGAATATGGGAATTGTCTTACGAATTACATTACATGGTTACGAGTATCATATGCCATTTTTTCTGCAACTCATTTGAATTTCCAATCCTAGCTGTACCATTTCAGATAATTTTGTTGTATTGGGAAAATTGATAGATATTGAGAGTTTCTTTGTGGTTCTCATGTGGGAAAATTCCCATTTTCTGCGACAGCCATGTACATTATCATTTGTTACCCTGAACCTTTATGTATCGGCTCTTCTGCCACTCACATCTGCGTTGTTTTAAAATTCTATATATGAAATGTATGGTATTGTTCGATTTCCCTGGGGAAAAAATCCAGATATTGTTAAAGGTGATGAGCCCTTGGCTTCTTTGACCTCTTTTCCTAATTAATGTTCTCTGGTAGCATGACTTACTGGATATTTCTTGTTCATTGTCATCATCCATCAACCAGAACTAATCTAAAACTCATGATTTGTCATCAAATTAATAATGCTAAGCCCACAACTTGAGGGATGAATCCTGGAAACTCTCTCACTTACCAAATAAGGCTTTTGAAATTCCATTTGTACCTGACCCTAATTCTTTGGCACAACCTAGTTTTTTTAGCTCACCTGAGCCTATGGCTCAAAAATTCTAAAAATAAACCAGGGCCCAGAGTTAAGATATTTGACTTGTAGTATTCTGCATATGCCTATTTCCATTGTGACCCTATTATCGCCGATGCCCTGATAATAGTAATAACTCGGGCATGCGTGTCGCCTCCACTTCCGTTTCCGCCTGGCATTTGTCGGCAGGGAACCAGACTATTGTTTACATTGCATGCCACGACTTTAAAACATTTTTCATTTATGATTTATATCATTTCTACAGTCAAGTCAATTCATCGTTCATACTGCCATTTGCATTTAATTCAAATTAACACTGCTATATAATTGTGTAGCATTTTTATGCATTAGATCTATTAAAACACAGTTTTGATATTTCCGCAAATGCTAGGTGTTCCGCACATTGGTTGGAGTTTAGTACTGATGCAGGAATTTCCTGCGTTACTATGTATCTCACATTTGATTGGTCGATAGGCAGTAATAAGGTCATCAAGCAAAAATCAATATGGACGTCTTTGTCAAGAAATGCGATCAGTTGATGTATTATTTTATTGTTATTGAGAGTATTTTTATACTTTTCGACAAGAAGAAGAATTGCTTATGATGATTAAATGATTGTATGATTGCAGACATGTACTGTCGTGCATTTTAACACTGGTAAAGAGTTAGGTAGGCGGTAATAGGGACGGCGTGTTTATTATCCAGTGGACATCTACCAAATAAATTCAAATCATGACACCCTGGGTCAAACTGACATTGGTACTTTGGGTCACTTGATTGTACTTAAGAAATTCTTCAAAAATGAATTTCCTAAAAAAACTAGAAGGACCTGAGCTTAGATTATTAGACCTGTAGCATTACATAGTGAACCTCTACTCAATTTGTTTATATGTCAAAATGACCTTGGCCTTGGCTGCACTGGTAGTCAGGTGAGCAATA
Organism: Lutraria lutraria; assembly: GCA_964023205.1. Lineage (NCBI taxonomy): Eukaryota > Metazoa > Mollusca > Bivalvia > Venerida > Mactridae > Lutraria > Lutraria lutraria. The sequence goes on along the minus strand of OZ026851.1, from coordinate 8,766,540 downwards.
TAGGACCTTCATGGCCCTCTTGATTAGACCTGAGGATTGGTACATATGCTCTGTCTCCCTTATTTGCCTTTCCACACGATTTCAAATTTAATTAAAGAAAATCTTATCTAATTTTAGTGGGCATGAAAATGGAAACAAACATTCTTTTACACCTAAGAAAAAATAAGCAACACTTAAATATGATGTAATTCTCTTCGCCGCTTTAATCAATATGATTAAAGTCGAAAAAGCATATGTCTGCATCTTAATTTAATCTGTGTTAAGACCTTTTCGCACTATCGTATCAATGGAGTTTTTTTCTCTTCAGAAAAGCTGATATTCTGTTTGCAGGAAATCTAGATTTGTATCAGTGAACAAGTGTAAACTTAAAGATCAATACAATTTTCAACAATTGATAATCAGGAAATACTTTGTTTCCTAATTTGGTCATTGTTCTAGTGTCAGAGATACATGACTTAAGTCTAAAGTGATTGTTTACATATCTAAGTATCTAAGGCTTTCATTTGTCATGTTAACAATGATGTTGTGCTTATCTTTATAGCATTTCTCTTGTAAGTTTCTGTAAAACAATCATCTACAGTTTAAGGTTTGCAAATTTAATATCAAAGCACTGTAGGTAGTAGTATTTTTTACGTTTATTTTTTTGTAACAATTTACCTATTTGAATGGAATTCATGAAAATAAGATTCTTTCTTGAATTATTTAGGAAAAGTTCATAAATAGTTAATGTAGTATGCAGAACTTCTTGACAGGGGAACTCTTGCCTTGCTGGAACCGAAACTGATAGAGTCAAGCAAGTCTGCACACCCATACAACACCAGGATAGAGTCAGGCCAGTCTGCACACCCATACAGTCTGAGCAGGTTCTTTATTGTTGGTGGCTAACTTCTAAATAATCATTATGATATCACTGAAATTGATAAAAGACTTTTTATGCCCCCGTATGTCTGTTGTACCAAACTTCCAACATTGGCTATAAAATCAAAATGCTTCCACCTACAATCATCAAACTTCAAATATCAGTTCCTCATGATTACCTCTACATGCCTACGCATTTTAAGGTCAGTAGGTCATAGGCCAAGGTCACCCAGAGGGGGCATTGTGTAAATAAAACACATCTTGTTCCAAATGGAAGTCATATAAGTATATTCAGGAAATTCAGCAGGTTAAGGTATTAATTAACCAAAATCTGATTAATCAATCTAGTATTAATTCTTATGGACATTTTAGCTGTAACTTTGAGTTGGCTGAATATTTTGTTTAAGATTTCCACTTTCTGTTAGCTCTATTGTAGCATCAGTGCTCTCCTGTTTTCAAAATTTCACGATTGTTCAGGGAAAATAATTTTTGTGTGATGGATAGAACATGTTTAAATCATTTCTCTCTTGTAAATAATGCAATTATTTTGAAAGGCTATGAGTGGTTTGGTAGAAATTGCTTCAAATAATGATTGATGAACCTTATTGATGGAAGATTTCTCAATTCTTAAAATGAATAAGATTATGGAAATATTGATGCAGCATCAGCTGTGTTTAAAAAGATGGCAAGGATGATGTTAACATAATTATTCACAACAAAGTCTCATAATATACATATAAAAACACACTATTAATATGGATGTGTTATTCTGTAAGTCTATTGTGATATACATACAGTGCAAACACTCCAAAGCAATGACCTTTTGGAGAAGCAAAATCATAATGTTATTAAAGGGATGTTGCTCTAAAGAGGAGAATTTAATAGTTAAGTTGTAAAGTGGGAAGGAACATTGTTGCTCAAGAGATGGCCACTTTGGAGATGTTGCACTATATACTCAATGATATTGATAATGATGGTAAAAACGTTTATAGTGGCAACATAACTAGGAATAGGCCCAGTCTTCCCTATATGAGCCTCTCTAAATGTTACACATTTTATACATACATCAATATTTACAATAAAACGAATCAAAGTACTCATGGAAACTGAACTTATACATGGACGTGCACTTTAACATGGAACAGGAATTAGTTTAACAATTGTATGGCAGATGTAGAAAGACATAATTCTTTTGTCTGCATTTAAACTATAGGCGCCCGGCGAGTGACTGCTATGGAAGGCTGAACTAATGAAACTTCAAAAAATGACCAAAAAACTGTAAATATTATTTAGAATGAAAATTGGAATTCTCTTAACATGTCTTGTAATTGTTGGCAAACATAGATAAACCATAATACCCTGTGCTCCGTATTTTTTTTTGGGGGGGGGGGGCTGACTTATATCTAAAGATCATCTAAGTTGAAGACTAAAGATTATAAATGTTTGAAGTCCTTGTTATACTCCATACAAGAATTATTTGCTAGAAATGTCCGGAAATATTGTTTGTCTCAGAACCATTTGGTGACCATTATGTCCTGCAGACATTGATGTATGGTCTGTTGTCAGTGATGTTGAACAATTGACAGATGATTTACTGGGGAAAGATTTTCTGTTTTAATTCCCAAGAACTTCCATTGTTATGATTGTAAGACATATTATGAATAGAACCTTAAGCAACAAGAAATCTTTGGTCTTGTACCATACAGACTAGAATCAATGTTTTTTCTATGAAAAGATAATAATGTATGTAGACTGTGTCACAACTATTATACGGCAGGAGTTACAATAGACTGCATCATGTATCATTAGATCAACCTTTTACATTTTGTTCACAATTTTTATAACCAGTCTGTAACCAATCAATATAGGAACATCTGCGTAGGTCAGAAAGCGTTCAATTAAAGAAATAAAACGTCACTTGACTTGAATGAAGTTGGAAAATAATGATCCATGAAATTGGGAAGAAAAAAAGGGATGAAGTTTTTGTCATGGTTCTAATTGCTAATGGAAAATAAGACTGACAATTACCAATCAACTCAACATTAACAATCAACTCAAAAATACAATTGAGTATCTGACCATAAATTTCTACAGTGACCCAGTTCACTATTACATTGTCATAATTAGTGTTAGACAATTAAAATCTAATTAAGATTTATCACTTTGAGTGTACAATTGTTTATTATATTATTATAATTATGCTCTGTATGTATTCATATTCGCTGCACGCACCATTAAAAAGGTAAAGGTCACATATTCCTATTACGCAATTTGGTATCGCTGTGGGGGGTGGGGATTTTCATGTCTCATGGACACATTCCTTATTTCTGAATTAGATTAATTAGAAGCTTTTATAAGGTGAGAATATTATGGTAGCATTTATTATAGTTTTGTCAATGTAGAATTCATAAACTTACCTTAAACATTTTTACTGTTTGTGTATCTAAATCAGGAAGTGGTGGACCCAACATGGTGTATTGAAAAGCCATAATGTTTTTGGAACTGAATAATAGTTCAGCTTTCTGTAGCCTTCACGAGTACTTGGCGCGCATGAATTTTGATGGGGACCAAAGTACTATGTTTTCCTACATTCGTCTTGCAATTGTTAAACTAGTTCCCATTCTGTCGTATGTAAGTTCAGTTTCCATAAGTACTTTCAGTGCTTTGATTATTGATACCATCACAAATTTATGGCTGTACATTGCCCACAAAGCTTAGAAAAAATGACTATGTTTGGAGAAAGTAATTCTTGTGATTGTCACCATGTCAACAGAATATCCCACAATCTGAAGTTTACAGACCTGTATCTAATTGACATACTATCCAATTATCGTCCGACAGATAAAAAAATTCCAGTCAATATTTATAGACTGACAATAATGAATGTCATTATAAACACAATCATTAAAGATTGTTTCATAGAAAAAAAAGGTTCTGTCTGTGATGGCAATGTTGTGTTTTATGATTCTGTGACATTTGAACCATTGGTCAGACTATAAGTAGGGTTGTAGATCCTGTGTTTCAACGACTTGAATTAGAATGTTGGAATAATGATTAAAGTATTTCCTAGATCATTGACTTAAATTCACATTGTTACATTGTTTGCAGTATGTTGTTCCCTGTTAACTTGGTTTGTAAGTACAAGACTTAGTTGGCCATTTCTTTAAGTCATTAATTCTAAATGCTGAAATCATGATAATTTTTTGAAGACACTTGTGTGAGAATACCTTGTCTAAATACAGTGCAATCTCTCCAAAGCAACACCCTTTAGGAGGAGCATCATTATACCCCGGCAAACAAAGTTTGAGAGGGGGTATATTGGAGTCACTCTGTCGGTCGGTTGGTCGGTCTGTCGGTCCGTCTGCATAAAGTTTGTGGAGCGAACTACTTCCACATTTTTTAAGGCTATTGCAATGAAACTTGGTATATGTTATCACCATCAAGTGTAGATGTGTAAGACACAATTTTCGTGCCCAGCGATGCACTCATTGCAGAGTTATGTCCCCCTGAACTTAGCCGTATAGTGTACTATTGCAGTATTAGTGTGAAAGCAGCGGCGGGGGTATTAGTCACCTCTGTGACAGCTTTAGTTTAATACATTTTTGTTGAGAGGTTGTTTCTCTATCGAGATCAAATTGATAGTTAAATCCTACAGTGGGAAAATTCATGATGTTGTTGAAGTTAGGATGTTGCTCAAGAGAGAGCCACTCTGGAGAGGTTGAACTAAGTTCCCATTTCATTATGCAGTGCAAGTCCATATAAGTTCAGTTTTCATCAGTACTTTGATTTTGATAATAAGCGACTAGGAATATGAACAAGGCTGTAATTTCATGTTACTTATTCCTAGGATCCTGGCTAATGGATTACAGCAAAATCTTGATTACTTTGATAGAATTTTACTGCCATTGTTCCTTTAGTTTATTGTACAGGGCGTCATGTCAACTCATCTATCTTGTGTGATTGTGATGGATGAATGTGTTATTCTACTGCAGATCATGGGACTAGACCTCAATCTTATAGGATGAACATTATGCAGACATGTTGCCCTGGCTTCTTGATGGTCTCCTTTATAATCATTTACTGGCTAATTGTCTTTATTGCATTGTGAATAGTGTGCCTAACAGGCTTCAGAAGTTTGTGTATGATCAGGACTTAATGAGAATTCTGAACTTTTCAGAAGGCATTAGTGGAGTCTTGTCATTATTCCACGTGGTTGGACCTTTCTCTGATAGTGAAAGATCATTTCAAATGATCCAGACATTAAGGTGCTTGACCTTGTTCATAATTATGTCATTCATTGTTAGTACCATTTCCCCTGCAGTGTCTCTTGCATCATTTGTCATGAGGACTGTGCTGAGTAATAAATTAGGAATTTAATTACTTACAGAAGTGACAAATGTTATCTTTGTCTGAGTATCTTTCTAATAGGGCAAGGTGCCCTTCAATTTTCTATCAATTGAATTAGTGTATAATTTGAAATTTGTATTTGTTAATATGAATTCACACAGAAAATCAAAGTACTGAAAGTATTCATTGAAACTGAACATACAGATTTGAACAGGAACTAGTTTAACAAATGAATGGCGGATGTAGGAAAATGTAGTACACTGAGGAAGTGACAGCTGGTATGGAAAGCTTTTCCAAAAATTGTTGATTCTTTCTGACATACGCTTTAATTACAAGAACAGTTAAATTGTGTTGTAAGAATTGAAGTTTGGTGGCTCAAGAGTTGAAGTTATTTGTGAATTTAAGTTGGGACATTTTCTGTGAGTTTGAACCATTTTGATGTAGCCACATTTAGACAGAGTGATAAAGTTTCAACCACAAAATTAGAGATATTTTCTGTGAGTTTGAACCATTTTGATGTAGCCACACTTAGATATAATGATAAAGTTTCAACCACAAAATTAGAGATATTTTCTGTGAGTTTGAACCATTTTGATGTAGCCACACTTAGACAGAAACCATTTTGATGTAGCCACATTTAGACAGAGTGATAAAGTTTCATCCACAAAATTACAAACATTTTCTGTTTGGGCTCCTTGCTATGGATATTCCAAGATCAGTGAAGCAGAAATCGAAGACTTGATATTTGTTGACATTTTTTCTATATTATACATATTTTAGGGGTTGAATTGAGTAGTCTAATTTCATCCTGATCACAATTTGTACAACCAAAGGTCTATTGTCTATACTTAATACTATATTATATTGCTGTAATTTAATACTTTTACTCTTAACTAATTTGTTTGGTTATGTTCTTAGCTTTTCCTCGAGTTATAAATCAGAAATCATGGCAACATCACCCCATCCATTTTCTACGACCTTATATGGAAGTATACAGCCTCTGATTAAATACCAATTAACAATATAGCCATTGTTTTAATCTAATACACTTTACCATGTCTGTTTGGTGGTGTATATAAATAAAATTAATCAGAATTGTTCTCCCAAACACAACACATTTCAATCAAGAAATTGAATAATATACATCATTGATTGATATCTGGCAATTTGTTTAATCCAAATCTAGAAACAGAAGCCTGCTTGTGTCATTCGTTTTTATTACTGTTTAAAGCATTCCTCTCATAGATTTTTAGCTCACCTGATCAGGTGAGCTTTTAGGATCGTTGAATGTCTGGCGTCTGTCGTACGTCCACAATTAGTTTGTTTACACTCTAGCAACCGCAGCTCTTAACGAATCGGGATTAAACTTGCTCACAATGTATATGGCCACAATGTCTTGGCTAAGATCGATTATGGGCAAAATTGGACAATAACTTCTAGAGTTATGGGCCCTTGAATTACAAAATTTGCTATATTTAGCTTGTTTACACTCTAGCGCCTTCATTTATTCACCAATCTTAATAATATTTTAAGTAAATGTGTATAACACAAAGATCTTGGACAAGTTCAATTATGGGCAAAATCGGACTAGAACTTCAAGAGTTATGGGCCCTTGACTTAGAAAATTTGTTATATTTGAGTTTGTTTACACTCTAGCACATTCATTTATTCACCAATCCTAATCATATTTTCAGTAAACGAGTATGACCAAAAGATCTTAGACAAGTTTGATTATGGGGGGAATCGGACCAGATCTTCAATAGTTATGGGCCCTTGACTTTGAAAATTTGCTATATTTTAGCTTGTTTACACTCTAACGTCTTCATTTATTCACCGATCCTATTCATATTTACAATGAATGTGTATTACCTTATGGATTTGGAGAAGTTCAGTTATGGTTGGAATCGGACCCAACTTCAAGAGTTATGGGCCCTTGGATTAGAAAATTTGCTACGTTTTAGCTTAATTGTTTAACAGTATTATATCTTTATTGTTAGTTTTGATCTCAAAATCTATGTAAAAATGAGTTTTACGAGATGGAAACTATATTACCTGGTCATTAATTATTGGCCTTGGTTCTCAGGTGAGCGATAAAGGGCCATCGTGGCCCTTTTGTTATGATATGAGTAGTATATTGTATTAATTAATTAGTTTAGTTTAGTCGGGACCTGCAGAAATTTCCAGATTTTGACAAAAAACTATATTTCTTAAAACTGGTTTATATATGCATTTTTGCTTTCGATTCTATCAAACAAACAATAGGATGTATCACAAGACCACTTTTGAACAAAATATTTTTTTTCATCAAAATCCAAAAATCCCTTCAGGTCCGTCCCTGCAGAAATTTCCAGATTTTGAAAAAAACACTATATTTCTTAAAACTGGTTTATATATGCATTTTTGCTTTCGATTCTATCAAACAAACAATAGGATGTATCACAAGACCACTTTTGAACAAAATATTTTTTTTCATCAAAATCCAAAAATCCCTTCAGGGCCGGACCTGCAGAAATTTCCAGATTTTGAAAAAAACACTATATTTCTTAAAACTGGTTTATATATGCATTTTTGCTTTTGATTCTATCAAACAAACAATAGGATGTATGACAAGACCACTTTTGAACGAAATTTTTTTTTTCATCAAAATCCAAAAATCCCTTCAGGTCCGGGGCTGCAGAAATTTCCAGATTTTGACAAAAAACTATATTTCTTAAAACTGGTTTATATATGCATTTTTGCTTTCGATTCTATCAAACAAACAATAGGATGTATCACAAGACCACTTTTGAACAAAATATTTTTTTTCATCAAAATCCAAAAATCCCTTCAGGGCCGGACCTGCAGAAATTTCTAGATTTTGAAAAAAACACTATATTTCTTAAAACTGGTTTATATATGCATTTTTGCTTTCGATTCTATCAAACAAACAATAGGATGTATGACAAGACCACTTTTGAACGAAATATTTTTTTTTCATCAAAATCCAAAAATCCCTTCAGGTCCGGGGCTGCAGAAATTTCCAGATTTTGACAAAAAACTATATTTCTTAAAACTGGTTTATATATGCATTTTTGCTTTCGATTCTATCAAACAAACAATAGGATGTATCACAAGACCACTTTTGAACAGAATAATTTTTTTCATTAAAATCCAAAAATCCTTCCAGGGCCGGCCCTGCAGAAATTTCCAAACTTTGAAGAAAAAAACATATTTCTTGAAACTGGTTTATATATACATTTTTGCATTCGATTCAATCAAACAAACAATAGGATGTATCACAAGACCAATTTTGAACAAATTTTTTTTTTTCATCAAAATCCAAAAATCCCTTCAGGGACGGGGCTGCAGAAATTTCCAGATTTTGACAAAAAACTATATTTCTTAAAACTGGTTTATATATGCATTTTTGCTTTCGATTCTATCAAACAAACAATAGGATGTATCACAAGACCACTTTTGAACAAAATATTTTTTTTCATCAAAATCCAAAAATCCCTTCAGGGCCGCCCCTGCAGAAATTTCTAGATTTTGAAAAAAACACTATATTTCTTAAAACTGGTTTATATATGCATTTTTGCTTTCGATTCTATCAAACAAACAATAGGATGTATGACAAGACCACTTTTGAACGAAATATTTTTTTTCATCAAAATCCAAAAATCCCTTCAGGTCCGGGGCTGCAGAAATTTCCAGATTTTGACAAAAAACTATATTTCTTAAAACTGGTTTATATATGCATTTTTGCTTTCGATTCTATCAAACAAACAATAGGATGTATCACAAGACCACTTTTGAACAAAATATTTTTTTTCATCAAAATCCAAAAATCCCTTCAGGGCCGGACCTGCAGAAATTTCCGAATTTTGACAAAAAACAAAATTTCTTAAAACTGGTTTATATATACATTTTTGCATTTGATTCAATCAAACAAACAATAGGATGTATCACAAGACCACTTTTGAACAGAATAATTTTTTTCATTAAAATCCAAAAATCCTTCCAGGGCCGGCCCTGCAGAAATTTCCAAACTTTGAAGAAAAAAACATATTTCTTAAAACTGGTTTATATATACATTTATGCATTTGATTCAATCAAACAAACAATAGGATGTATCATAAGACCACTTTTGAACAAAATTTTTTTTTTCATCAAAATCCAAAAATCCCTTCAGGGCCGGACCTGCAGAAATTTCCGAATTTTGACATAAAACAAATTTTCTTAAAACTGGTTTATATATGCATTTTTGCTTTCGATTCTATCAAACAAACAATAGGATGTATCACAAGACCACTTTTGAACAAATTTTTTTTTCATCAAAATCCAAAAATCCCTTCAGGGCCGGACCTGCAGAAATTTCCAGATTTTGACAAAAAACAAAATTTCTTAAAACTGGTTTATATATACATTTTTGCATTCGATTCAATCAAACAAACAATAGGATGTATCACAAGACCAATTTTGAACAAAATTTTTTTTTTCATCAAAATCCAAAAATCCCTTCAGGTCCGGCCTGCAGAAATTTCCAGATTTTGACAAAAAACTATATTTCTTAAAACTGGTTTATATATGCATTTTTGCTTTCGATTCTATCAAACAAACAATAGGATGTATGACAAGACCACTTTTGAACGAAATATTTTTTTTCATCAAAATCCAAAAATCCCTTCAGGTCCGGGGCTGCAGAAATTTCCAGATTTTGACAAAAAACTATATTTCTTAAAACTGGTTTATATATACATTTTTGCATTTGATTCAATCAAACAAACAATAGGATGTATCACAAGACCACTTTTGAACAGAATAATTTTTTTCATTAAAATCCAAAAATCCTTCCAGGGCCGGCCCTGCAGAAATTTCCAAACTTTGAAGAAAAAAACATATTTCTTAAAACTGGTTTATATATACATTTATGCATTCGATTCAATCAAACAAACAATAGGATGTATCACAAGACCACTTTTGAACAAATTTTTTTTTTTCATCAAAATCCAAAAATCCCTTCAGGTCCGGACCTGCAGAAATTTCCAGATTTTGACAAAAAAACAAATTTCGTAAAACTGGTTTATATATACATTTTTGATTTCGATTCAACCAAAGAAACAATAGGATGTATCACAAGACTACTTTTGAACGGAATAATTTTTTCATTAAAATCCAAAAATCCTTCCAGGGCCGGCCCTGCAGAAATTTATAAATTTTGAAAAAAAAAATATTTCTTAAAACTGGTTTATATATACATTTATGCATTCGATTCAATCAAACAAACAATAGGATGTATCATAAGACCAATTTTGAACAAATTTTTTTTTTCATCAAAATCCAAAAATCCCTTCAGGTCCGGACCTGCAGAAATTTCCAGATTTTGACAAAAAACTATATTTCTTAAAACTGGTTTATATATGCATTTTTGCTTTCGATTCTATCAAACAAACAATAGGATGTATCACAAGACCACTTTTGAACAAAATATTTTTTTTCATCAAAATCCAAAAATCCCTTCAGGGCCGGACCTGCAGAAATTTCCGAATTTTGACAAAAAACAAAATTTCTTAAAACTGGTTTATATATACATTTTTGCATTTGATTCAATCAAACAAACAATAGGATGTATGACAAGACCACTTTTGAACGAAATATTTTTTTTCATCAAAATCCAAAAATCCCTTCAGGTCCGGGGCTGCAGAAATTTCCAGATTTTGACAAAAAACTATATTTCTTAAAACTGGTTTATATATACATTTTTGCATTTGATTCAATCAAACAAACAATAGGATGTATCACAAGACCACTTTTGAACAGAATAATTTTTTTCATTAAAATCCAAAAATCCTTCCAGGGCCGGCCCTGCAGAAATTTCCAAACTTTGAAGAAAAAAACATATTTCTTAAAACTGGTTTATATATACATTTATGCATTCGATTCAATCAAACAAACAATAGGATGTATCACAAGACCACTTTTGAACAAATTTTTTTTTTTCATCAAAATCCAAAAATCCCTTCAGGGCCGGACCTGCAGAAATTTCCGAATTTTGACAAAAAAACAAATTTCGTAAACCTGGTTTATATATACATTTTTGATTTCGATTCAACCAAAGAAACAATAGGATGTATCACAAGACCACTTTTGAACGGAATAATTTTTTCATTAAAATCCAAAAATCCTTCCAGGGCCGGCCCTGCAGAAATTTATAAATTTTGAGAAAAAAAAATATTTCTTAAAACTGGTTTATATATACATTTATGCATTCGATTCAATCAAACAAACAATAGGATGTATCATAAGACCAATTTTGAACAAATTTTTTTTTTCATCAAAATCCAAAAATCCCTTCAGGTCCGGACCTGCAGAAATTTCCAGATTTTGACAAAAAACTATATTTCTTAAAACTGGTTTATATATGCATTTTTGCTTTCGATTCTATCAAACAAACAATAGGATGTATCACAAGACCACTTTTGAACAGAATAATTTTTTTCATTAAAATCCAAAAATCCTTCCAGGGCCTGCCCTGCAGAAATTTCCAAACTTTGAAGAAAAAAACATATTTCTTAAAACTGGTTTATATATACATTTATGCATTCGATTCAATCAAACAAACAATAGGATGTATCACAAGACCACTTTTGAACAAAATTTTTTTTTTCATCAAAATCCAAAAATCCCTTCAGGGCCGGACCTGCAGAAATTTCCGAATTTTGACAATAAAACAAAATTTCTTAAAACTGGTTTATATATGCATTTTTGCTTTCGATTCTATCAAACAAACAATAGGATGTATCACAAGACCACTTTTGAACGGAATATTTTTTTTCATCAAAATCCAAAAATCCCTGCAGAAATTTCCGAATTTTGACATAAAACAAAATTTCTTAAAACTGGTTTATATATACATTTTTGCATTCGATTCAATCAAACAAACAATAGGATGTATCACAAGACCAATTTTGAACAAATTTTTTTTTTCATTCATCCAAAAATCCCTTCAGGGCCGGACCTGCAGAAATTTCCGAATTTTGACAAAAAAACAAATTTCTTAAAACTGGTTTATATATACATTTTTGATTTCGATTCAACCAAAGAAACAATAGGATGTATCACAAGACCACTTTTGAACGGAATAATTTTTTTCATTAAAATCCAAAAATCTTAATCGAGTACTTTGTTTTTCACACCTCGTTAAAATTGGACAATGCACTCATGACTTAATTGACAATGAAACTTGATTTGTTTATTACAAGTATCAAATACTTATAATTTATTGTGATAATTTAATTACGGGATCTCATTTATAAGAACTTGGTCACAAAACTGGAAAGCAGATACCAATACATATACGCAGATAAATCTATGATTCACTTACTGCTATTAATAAGCAAAGGAAATGTCACACAAAAAATCCAGTGAAGGACTCATTTTCTATTAGCTTAACGTATCGGCATTAATTAAAATCTCTAAAACAACGTAAAATGATATTTTACATTATTTACAAAGATTAAATATCACAAAAAATTATAACCGAACGCTAAAAATGGTGTTTTATTGGGATAAATATTGCACCCCTTTATCGACTTCCTTATCAGCATTAAAAATCAATAACGTAATGCGCATTGTATTGGTACGATATGATACTATTAATTTATTAATGACAAAAATTTGTTATAAAATCTCTTACTGGACATCAAATATGGACTGTAAGCATTAGCGATTTTGATTGGCTATCAAAATTGAAAGGGGTGCGTCAAATTTGTTGATTTCATGAGACAATAATGATCCGACACTTTAATTGTTAATTGCTCAGCTTAAAAAAACACAGTAGGTGTCATTTTCGAATTAACATTGCCGTCTTATTTGATGACGTATTTCAAAGTGGTTTTACTGTATCTGAGATGTCTGACTTGTTTCTCAGAGAATACAGAAAATGTGTTTGGTTGTTTATCTATTGATTACCTTATGTGACAAGTCTTTTAAAATCTATCATTTCAGGCTTTTATCTTTCTACCTATAGAATTACTATGATTCTTAATGCAGCATTTAGCATCTAAACACTGTCATGTTATGATAAGATTTTGATTTGCATTCATGAATTACAAGCTATTTAAGAACCCTGTGATAGAAATCAAATTCCTTTATAAATAAGTTGCACAAACACTGATGTGAGAAGAAAAAAAATACTGGCATATTCCAAAGTCTGGGCTGGTTTCACTGTACTGGATTTGGATTCTGGTGGCCAAGAAATCTGCAGCTAATCTGTTTTCGATTGATTTTTTTTCATGCATCTTTAGGCTGTATTGTGGAATGAGAAAGCTTTATTTCATAATTCATTTCAGATAATTTAATAGAGATTCTTTTGAGAAAAAGCTGTTGTGTTAAATTGAATTTGTTTGAATATCTCTTCAACTTTTGGAGTTAACTGTTGAACAGTCCTTGTGGATCAGTCAATTTTATGCAGATTGATATCAAATATTCAGAAAAATGAATTGTTTGCTTGAATTTTGATCAACCTTCATTTGATACTTCAAAACAATCCATTGTTCTCATCATTATTGGTGCAGAATTATTCATACATATTCCATGTTCACTGGACTAGTCCATTGCTTTTCATGAAATTATTAGAATTCTATGTTTAGGACAGACTGTTGTTCACTGATTAGTCTATAAAGAAAATCTTCTGTTAATGGACAGTCATTGATTCACTAGATTTGCTCTTTAGAACAGTCCATTGTTCTCTTGGTGGGTCCAGTGTTCTCTGTACATTATCCATTCTTCTTTGGAACAGTCCACTGTTCTCTTGATGGGTCCATTGTTCTTTGGAACAGTCCATTATAAGTTCTCTCGATGGGTACATTAAATGGTTCTCTTGACGTGATCCATTGTTCTTTGGAACAGTCCATAGTTCTCTCGATGGGTACATTAAATTGTTCTCTAGACATGATCCATTGTTCTTTGGAACAGTCCATAGTTCTCTCGATGGGTACATTAAATTGTTCTCTAGACATGATCCATTGTTCTTTGGAACAGTCCATAGTTCTCTCGATGGGTACATTAAATTGTTCTCTAGACATGATCCATTGTTCTTTGGAACAGTCCATAGTTCTCTTGATGAGTTCATTAAATTGTTCTCTAGACATGATCCATTGTTCTTTGGAACAGTCCATAGTTCTCTCGATGGGTTCATTAAATTGTTCTCTAGACATGATCCATTCTTCTTTGGAACAGTCCATAGTTCTCTCGATGGGTTCATTAAATGGTTCTCTAGACATGATCCATTGTTCTTTGGAACAGTCCATAGTTCTCTTGATGAGTTCATTAAATTGTTCTCTAGACATGATCCATTGTTCTTTGGAACAGTCCATAGTTCTCTCGATGGGTTCATTAAATGGTTCTCTAGACATGATCCATTGTTCTTTGGAACAGTCCATAGTTCTCTTGATGAGTTCATTAAATTGTTCTCTAGACATGATCCATTGTTCTTTGGAACAGTCCATAGTTCTCTCGATGGGTTCATTAAATGGTTCTCTAGACATGATCCATTGTTCTTTGGAACAGTCCACAACAATCCTCTTGATGCGTCCATTATATTGTTCTTTTTACAATATCTATCGTTCTTTGGAACCTTCCATTAATTGCTCCCTTGATGGTCCATTGTTCACTGAATTTTATCCTTTTTTCACAATTACAGTCTATTGTTCTTGGAATTGGTCCATTGTTCTTAGGGTCAGTCCATTGTTCCCTGGATTAGACCATTGTTAACTTATTTAGCAGTATAGAATTGTCTATTATGGACAGTTGTGATCATCCATTATAGATATTGGATCAGTCTATTGTAGAATTCTTGACATAAAGGGAATTAATATGTTTTTGTCTTCATCAGATGTATTTGACAGATTGTGATAGTGTAAGTCTGGGAGACACCAGATAAGCAAAGCTGCCAATTGATCATTTAGACTTGGTAAAGTCCAGGAACTTATCTCTACTGATGGCACTTTAAGAATAGTGCAGGCAGACCCATATCTGTCTGGAAATTTATCCCCCTCTATGGTTCTTTCATTCAATCTTTAATCTATCTTATATGAGTTTTATGAGGATGTAGTACCTGCTGTTATGAGTTCATTTTGGCCAATATTTATACAACTTAAGTTAACAATGAAATTTTAAACACAAATATGTATTATTTGCAGTGATATTCTGCATTATATAATGTATTAACTATTAAGTATGAGTAAGAAACTGAAATTCAACTTTAAGTTAGCGCCTTGATCAGTTGGTATAACATAAAACTGGAGACTCTGTGGCATATTGGTTATAGTCTCTTGACTAGTACCAGTCATCACTAGCTTCTCACTGCTGCAAGTTTGTGTCCCACACAGGGTGTATCGTTCTACGAAGGTGTCCCCTTCGAATAGAATTAATGAAAACATTGATTATGTAACTGTTCTTGCATACTTTATGTATAGTTGATGAATAGTTCATGAAGTATTAATAACTACTTGACAGGCGTAATTCCTTGGGTCTGTCCACTGTTAATGCTGGAAAAAGTGTTGTTGTGACTTTAAACCCAAGAAAAAAACAAAATTTATTATAAATTGTCTTGTATTACAATATAATTAATATAAAAAATGTTAACATGTGCAGGAAACAGTCCTGGGTCAACAGAAAAAGGATCATTTAAGTAAAGCAGATAAGATTTTTTTTACATCTAAAAAAAGAAGATCTTTTGACTGGTTTAACCATTCTTCAGGTAACTATGACGTCTAAAAAGCAAATATAGATCTTTAGAAACTGAATATAGATGATTAATATTTCTGTCTACATTATATAGACTTAAGTGTAAGTGTTGATGCCATTTCTCTTCAGATTTATCATTTAATAATTCATTCATATAGCTTATTAATTGACTAATTACTATAACGAAACACTCATTTGTTTAATATTGTTGATTTCTTTGTAAACAAATGACTTTGATTAATAGTAAATTAGAAATACTAAGATAAGTAGTAAGTCTAGCAATTAAAGGCATTTTTGAGCTCACTAAATTAATAGTATGCATTTAAATTTAGGTAGGCTTTTCTTAAAAACTTCTTGTGCTGGAACTGAAGAAGAATAGCTGAAATGCCTAGCGATTCACTCATTGCAGAGTTATGTCCCCTTTAACTTAGCCGTATAGTGTACTATTGCAGTGTTAGTGTCAAAGCGGCAGCAGGGGTATTAGTCGCCTCTGCCACAGCTCTATTTTTTTCAAATTTTTGACTGGTATGTTATTTACTTGAACAGAAAGTTCTGTTCTGTTCTGTTATTTATTTGTAATATATAAGAGTTGGTTTGTATTGTTATGTTAATTAATGCAAATAATTTTGAGAATACTGATTTATTGATGAATAACTCAGATGTTAATTAAACTGAAGTAATTAACAATATGACCAAATATGGACATAAAAGAAATAACGGTAAAGATAGCTGAAAACGAAATGAATCAATAAGTGTTCTAAATGTATTACAACTGTTCTTTGTGTATAAACAAACAATTTTAATAGAGAAATCTTGTTTTAAAATATCAAAGTCTTTGATATTTGTTGACCAAACTAACTCTGGTACTTCATAATAGCCTTTGTTTAAATATGATATATTTATATGAAGTAAATATGAACATAATCATTAGTTTAAATGTAAATGAAATAAAATTATAGTTAAAAATATATTGATTTCATATGATGATACTTACAGACTTTTAGCATTCGTAAAAGCTTGTTATGATCTATCTACTGAAGTTTGATTCCCGGTCGTAGCGTAGCCGGTTATACCCTGTACAACAATGATGCATTTTCCAGCCTTCACACATGGAGAAGTTGCCAGTTCTTAGTAAAAGGATTAGTTAGTAGTGGCTAGCATACCATCCAGGAAAATTGGTCAGGTGAATGGGCCACCATTATGTAACTGTAAAATTATTGAAACGCGTTAAACCCAAATAAAGGAATATGATTTAATAGGATGTATTTATTTCTTATGAGAATATAATTATTTTGATTGGAATAGAATATTTTTTTAATGAAAGAAATGGATATTAATAAATGCATTTATATGTGAGTGTGATAAAGTCAGATCGTAAACTTAATTGATAAGAATCATGCATGGTGATTATAACTTGCTCATGAAAGCTCTACTCTCAATAGTTATTATTGTCTAAAATGTAAAATAAAAATATTGATTTTCTGGATAATTCAGATTGTGAAAGAAATAATGCCTTAACATTAAAACTACCTTGTCTCAGTAATTGATGTATATTGTGTCTAAAATGTAGGTGGATTTAAATGGTGTCAGTTATTGGTCTGATTGAGAAATATTAAAATCATCTATAAGTGATTATAGATAGGTGTAGTGTGTCAGTAATGTATCTCTTTACTATTGAAATGTACTTGTAAGGCATTGTGATTTGAATAGACAAGAAAGAAAAATATTGATATTAAGATAAAAATATTAAGAAGTTACGCAACTAGAAAAGTTTACTTTTTAAGGCGTCAATTGAAATTGAAGTGTGCTTTTTAAGTACCTTCTTAAAAACACAGCCTATTTTATGTAATATTGCTGGATTTATAAAAATGACTTCTGGATTTTAAAAAAAAGGTGGAAAGAAATTGTGGAATTAACATTAAATAAATCCTTAATATTAAACAGGACCGTGTAAAATTGAGAATAAGTACTAAAGATTTTGTTTAAAGAAAAGGAATTTTCAGGAAATTGAGTTGTAAAAGATGTAGATTGTTGCCAAGGATAATAATCTAACAACTATTATGAACATAATATATATTTATTATACATAATTATTATGTGCTGACTTAATGTAGAAAATCATTAGATTTGATAGACATAACAGAAGTGTTGGACAGAAAGATAATTCTAACTGTTAATAAATTTTCTCTATGGTAATTGATAGACAATTATGAATAAAGCTTTGTAAACTTAAAAGCGCCATTTCAATTATTGAATAAAAAAAATGCAGTAATTACCCAATCATTCTGTATGGATTGAAATCCTATAATGAAGCCAGCGTTTAATTTGTTTGCTTACGTATTGACTGAGAAGAATTTTCATGGGTATTTTATTGTCATAACTTGGAATGGTATCCACTTCACATAGTGGTGTGTCGGTATCTAGTTAGCACTGCGCAATTCTATTCTACATACTTAGGAAATATAAAATTTTCAAGCACTTCTGGATATTTATCTGTTTTAAGTGATTTTAACATACTTTAAATATATATTTATATCAACACTGGATCTTAAATAACATTTTCAAAGGAGTTACGAGTCTGGTTAAAATATTTTCAGCGCAATACAAAATGTATACATTTGTAATTATAAAAAATTTAAATCAATCAGTGTTTAAGATTTTAACCTTGCTTTATGATTATTTGGTTTTATCTGTTAAGTTTTCAATAATATAAGATATTTTCATTGTTTGGTTGTCATGGTGATAAATCTTGTGGTTTATAAAACTAAGGAAGATATGTTTTAATTATCATAAACCGTATAATTTAAGTATTTTCAAAATTTTAGAATATCACGTAGAGTTAGATAAGACATGTTTTGTGGCAGCACGACAATTCAAATTACTTGAGCTCAGCTAAGCTTTCTTATTAGATTAGTTTTGTGATATTATCCATGTTTAAGACGAATACTTTGAATTTGTAGGCGATGTATACAAGCTGTGATGTAACTTTCGTCATGAAAAAATATAAACACATTTTTCCATTCAGAAAGTGATATTTCCTGCTGAAGCAAGTTACTTGGAATATTGAATATTTTTATCAATAAATAAATTGGATTACAAGAAATCAAAGCACTGAAAGGATTTTGGTTTTAGAATCAAGAAACTCACATCATTTGGTTACTTTTAGTGCCATGGTTTTTAATGGGTTATTTATCATGAACTCTTAAGTGAAATATAAATACTTGAATTTTGCTGCCTAAACATTCACTAACTTTTATTGGTATATTTAGTATACAGTTGTTATTAACTGCAACAGAAGTATTTAGTGTAGTGAATTTAGAACAAATTACTGTGCAATTAATTTTGGAAAACAAACTAATAACAGATCATAAGTCAGATTTTTTTTTTTAAGTGTGATTGTGGATTACTGATATATCCTGTACCACTTTTCAATGAGAGGAAATACCTTACTTTATTCAATTCCTGATGGTGTGCAGTGGCCGGAAAAATGTGTTAAGACAATGTGATCGTCCGCGCGTGTGCAAAACCAGCCTTCTGTCTTCCAATGACAATGACCTAGTTATTAATAGATATTATTGCTGTTTAATTGTTGTAAAAAGTTTGATCGAAATCAGACAACGAGCTTTAGGCTCAAAGGAACATGGAATGGCTTTTCAGGCTTCAAAAGTGAAGGCTGATCTAACCAAACTAACACCGGCCCCTGATAGGCCGAGGATTTTTATGTCCAATAAGACTAGCAAAGTTGTCGTCGTATTTCCAAATGGAGATGTGGTTGAAGGTAAGTTTCTTGTATTTGATTGTACAGTGCACACAATACCTTGATAACAAAAACCAGCTTTTGGGCTAAGTACAGTCAAACCTTTGAACAAAGGCCACCCTTGTAAAAGACATAATGTGGCCTGTATTGACAGGTGGCCATTCATGGAGGTAATTTCATTTTAAATAATGACATTTTTTAAAATAATGGCCTATACCCACTGGTTGACTTTTATTTGGAGGTGGCTGCTTACACAGGTTTGACTGTTTATTTTAAGTATTGAGTATGTCTCAGTTATCATGCTGGAATGTAGACAACCAGACGTACAACTATTTAATATTATGAAGTTTGCTTATTGAATTTTTTTGGTATCATGTTTTATATAAGTACTTGCTTTCAGAATTTTTTCTGATAAAAATTTAGGTGTGTGTCAATTTACCACACCCTGAAACCAAAGCAACCAACCCAATATCCCCACAGTGTCACAATGTAGGATATCATTGTATATGTGTTTACTGTTGACAAAATTATTAGAAGTACATTATTACTTCAGCAGCTCTCTGGGTATCTTAGTTGTGGTAACACTTAATGTGTGAATTGTGAACTGTAGATTCATACTCGTACATATAAAGTTAATGATCATCTGGAACCCGTAGTGAATTATAATTATTTTTACATAGGACTCATACACAGACTCAATTACCTTAGTCTTTATGTATAAATTTTCATTAGCCTAGGTGCAAATTAGTATTCAGCTGACGCTTGATTCTACGCTGAGATTAACAGTTCTCTTCAAGCCTGCTGGAATCATATATATCAGGGTTTAGTTTCATAATTATCCTCTACAGTTTTAACATTAGTCCATAGTCTATCTTATCTCATTTTTTTCCATCTCGTCTCTAATATTTCCAATTTACCTCAAATCTTTCCTTCCATCTTATCTAAAATCTTTCTAACTTTTCTGTCAATCATTAACCAAAATTGTTCCACAATTCAACCCAATTCAAACAGTTACTATCAGAAAACAAAATCTAAACCGTTCACTATTGTCACCTAGTTTCTGTATATTTAGACAATAATCATAAAGTGAAACACAAAAACAAGACATATTACTCAGAAAATGTATTTGTTACAATGAATCATGTGATCTTAAGCTTTAAAGTAGTGCGCTATCACTTCAGGAGGAAATCTGCAAAAGCCACAAAACATACATTCTGCATTCAAGAAATCAATGCTTCTGTTGCTAAATCTTATTGTGCAATGAATTGAACTTCATTTATATCTGTAAATCCAAGAAAGATCAAATGGAATATAGAAATTAATTCAGACATGAGTACAATTGATATCATAATTATTTAACACCTACATCTGACTTTAAATGATCAGGTGTTCTGTATCTATGTAGATAAATATTGTTGTTCCTGAATTGTCTCCATATTATGATATTGACAATATTTGAGCCCAAGGTAATTGATAATTATGGAACTCCAGGTAATTGACATCTATAGAGCATCTGTTAATTGACCACTGTCAAACACCTGGTAATTGAAAACTATAGAACACCTGGTAATTGACAACTGAAGAACACTTAGTAATTGACAACTATAGAGCACCTGGTGATTGACAACTATAGAGCACCTGGTAATTGACAACTGTAGAGCACCTAGTTATTGAAAACTATTTAACACACATAGTAATTGACAACTATAGAACACCTGGTAATTGACAACTATAGAGCACCTGGTAATTGACAACTATAGAGTACCTAGTAACTGACAACTATAGAGCACCTGGTAATTGGCAACTATAGAGTACCTAGTAATTGACAGCTATAGAGAAAGCACCTGATAATTGACAACTATAGAGAGAGCACCTGATAATTGACAACTATAGAGAGAGCACTTGGTAATTGACAACTATAGAGAGAGCACCTGGTAATTGACAACTATAGAGCACCTAGTAATTGACAACTATAGAGTGAGCACCTGATAATTGACAACTATAGAGAGAGCACCTGATAATTGACATTTATAGAGAGAGCACCTGGTAATTGACAACTATAGAGCACCTAGTAATTTACAACTATAGAGCACCTAGTAATTGACAACTATAGAACACCTAGTAATTTACAATTATGGAACACCTAGTATTTGACAACTATGAAGCACCTGGTAATTGACAACTATTGAGCACTAGGAAACTGTTATTTACAAATATGGAATCCGAATGTCATTGACGCAATGAAGCACTGGAAAGTCGATGACAACAATAGAGAACCTAAATTCAAGCAACAACGGTGTGCCTGGTAATTGACGACATTGGTTCAATGTTTTAAACACCGCCAGAAAAGTATGGAAATGACAAACAAAGCAGCACAATATAATTGACAACATTGAGTCAGCTTGTTCTTGACACATTTAGAAAACCTTGTACTTGATGTCATTGCAACACCAGTGAATGACAACAATGGAGCACCATATGTCTTACTAAGTGTAAATAAGTGACGTATGTGTTGCTAAGGGTGTCATTAGTACATATCGAGGGCTCAACGCAACACTGTCGTAAGTTGTTCTTATTTCAATATAAGTTACGACACTGTTGCGTTGAATCCTCGATATTTTCTTCACTGTTTTCTATGGTGATATGCTGTTTTCTTACTCCTGTCTGTTGAAGGAATGTCATGCAGTTGTTATGATATTGGAACCAGAGTAACTCAAAGTGTAAAATTACCGTACTCTATTTAAAAATATTTATCTTAAAACCTATAGAAGCCTTGACACAACTCTGAGCTTCTAGATTGTTTTTGAAGCAGTCTGATACATAATATAGTATTTGTATAAGTGAATTGGCTGTGCTATTTTTCCAGCTCATTTATCTCTGTTAGTAGATACTGTAGAATCATTAATTTTCATTGGGGATTTAATTTCATGGATTTCGTGGTTCGACTCATCCACGAAATCAAATCCCAACGAATTCAAATGCAGAGATAAGGCATTTCTTTTCAAAAATCAAAATCCACGAATTTATGTCCCCACGAAATAGGCTTTTTAGTAAAAACCACGAAAATTGAACCCAACGAAAATTAATGATTCCACAGTATTCTGACTTGTAAGCTGGATGTTGCTGTTCGAGCCCCTTAACTGATACATTATTTGCCTCTTATTACATTCTAAAGGTCATAGCAAATTGAATAAGATCTGTAATGCTTATGGCAATGATTGAGTATTTCCAGGAAGAGTGGTCATACCTACTGTGCTCTAACCATATCTGTAATGATATTTAATGTATGTACCATTGTTTATAAAAGTCTCAATTATTGATTACTTTGGAAAATAGACCAGACTTTCATAGTCCAGAGTGCTCTAATATTGAATGAATGAATGAATGATTTATTAGGTAATGATACATGTAATGATACACATTCATACATGTGGATATTAAGCATGATAGCAATAAAATTAATTACAAACATGAAATTAAGTCCATGAGTTGACACAAAAAAGAAACTAACTCTTATTTCCACCATTTGCAGTCTTTAAGGAGATTTGAATTTGAATGTTTGTGCTGATAATAACTTACCGAAGTAAATATGTATGTAAGCTATAAACTCCATCAAGAGTTAATTAAAGGAGCCTTGTGTCTAAAAGCCCATTTAACTTTAGAAGGGTTGAATTCTACTTTGACTTTTTTTATCACTGGAAGACTTGAAAGATGATGCATATTGTGTGCCACCACAAATATATGCTGTACTGTGTACTCCAATTACCATTGGCAAGACTATTGCATGCTCTGTAGCAATTGTTTCTTAAATACTTAGTTAATGTTTTATGTATATTTTAATGGCCCAATCGACAGCAGCTTATAGTCATTTCATGGTCACCCAGAGAGAGTGTGGAAGGGGGAGAGAGAGAAGAAACAGATGAACTACTCTTATTTCGATTAGTTTTTTCCTGATTCTTTATTATACCAGATCTACAGCACCATACACCACTCACTTGTTTAATGTGATTTTCTGGCTTGGTACTTTGGATGGGGACACAAAAATGTCCCTGAAATCTTGAATAGCATAGCAGAGATTCGAAGCCACGACCTTGTGTTTAGAACACCAGTGCATAACAACTTGACCATTATTCATCCTCTAAATGCAAAGTTTTTCCTGCCCGAAGTATGCCGGAACGTCAAGTGTTACTTTTTTCATTGGATTGATGTTTTTCTGTAAAAAATAAACACCTGTTTTCTATTAACATCCCTGGAAAGACAGTATCTGCACGTCTACAGAGCACAAATAAATGAAAAATATCAGCAAGAAAAAATTACCCAAAAAAGTCTACAGTCAGCAAAAAAAATAGGTCAATCTGATTAGCCGAAACCTGAGGTTCAACTTTCTCTATATGTCTGGTCTGTATTTGGACGAGATCTTTGACTATATCCTTGACGGCTGGTTCAGATTTTGGCTAAAAGGATGCAAAAGCTGCTGCAGGATGTACCATTAGACCTTTTAGTTTATGTGACAATTTTCTTCTGCTGATGGAAAAAAATATTCCTCATCTTCCCTGGTAAAAATGAAATCCTAAGCAAAAAGATGATACCTCAAATATATGACTGTCACTTAAGTTTGTGACACCAGATCTGCTATATATTATGGGAAAGAAATACCACAGTGACAGAGGAGTGTTGGTAGAAAGTGGAGAAATGGAGAAATTATTGCTATGGTGATATAGATTTAGTAGACTATGGTACTGATCAGTCTGTCTGGAAGAAGAGATTTGTTCATAATTCCTTGCTTATATCAGATGGCTATACATCTGACTTATTGAGTATTTTATGTGATAAATCACCATCATAAAGTTTTGTAGTGCAGACTTTGGTGACAAGATCTGGAGAAATTACTATATGCTGTGAATGAAAGTAATACTTCACACATCTAAATTATTTCTGAACTTCTACAGTCCATCACTGAGGCATTTTAGAACAATAGACTCAAATTTTAGCATATTTTCCCTTTTCCATTGTTTTCCTGTTATTTAACTGCACAAATCTCAGGGCTGCCCCAGTGGGATGGGAGAGTAGATGCAGGAGAACTGGACAACTTTATCCCTATTCTTATTTTAATTGTTATTCCTTGTTTTTTAAAGCACCGATACCGACCCTGAAAAAGTGTCCCTGAAGTATCGGAAGGCGGAGTCCCCTTAAATTTTACTAATACAATGCAATATCTCCAAAGCAACACCCTTTGGAAGTTGCAAAATTATGTTTATGTTGAGAGGTTGTTGATCTAGAGAGATTAAATTAATAGTTGAATCTTGTAATTGGAAAAAATCATACTGTTGTTGAAGGGAGGTTGTTGCTCATGATAGGGCCCCTTATAATGGATAGGTTGAACTGTTGTTTATAGTTGCACTGCTCATTCTGTTGAGCTAATTTCTAGTGTTAAGAACCACAGAGTCCATGATTTTTGTAGGTTCAAAATTCTTGTATGAGATGAGCTTCTCTTTTGTCTGTCCAATACAATAAACCCTCATCAAAGCCATGACTACAACAGTTATATCACCAGCTAGTTTGATGACCATTTCTGACCTGTCTATCTTTCCTCTGTATTCCAACTGGCTTAAGAGACAGCTCTACGTCAAGACTGTATTTTTCGCAGGTCCAAGGATGGACTGAGATGTCTAGGTTTTACCGTTTTTGCTATTTCTGATAAGTCACCCAGAAAACAATCAATTAGTGGAAACAAATCTGCATGATGATAACTTGTGTCACAGTTAATGTTAGTTGATTATGTTTTAACAAAATTCAATATTTTTATGCTTTGAAAAGTTTCCTGTAGTGCCGCTGCTGTGAAGTCATATAATTTTCTTTCTGTGTGCCATTTATATCATGTAATAAAATTCTGCATAGAACAGAAGGGTCTATTAATGGCAGACCATTTTGTATGCAGTTTAAATGAATAGGTGATTGTACTTCATACAGGCCTGGCTCTGTGATAAAATGTCAACACTATCTATAGATGTGTATATATAAGGTTATACACAGTCCAACCTGTGTTAGTGGTCACCTCAGAATAAAGGGTCAATAAATATCCTGTCAATTAAGGCCATTCTTTTACAAGCTGTCATTGACTATTTAGACAAATATGACCTCCAAATAAAGGTCACCTGTCAATAGAGGCCACATTTTGTATTTCCCAAGGGTGGCCTTTCTTCACAGGTGTTGCTGTATTTGGAAGACAATGTGATCATCAGTCATGTTTTAATGGATGAGAATGATAATATTTACTTACCACAATTGTTTCAGACCAGACTGGTCGCTTAAAGAATTTGATTGGCTGTGAAAGGGACAGAAGATGTTGTAGGGCTATGTCTAATGTATTACTTCTAATAATGTTATAAGATATTGTCTGCTTCTTTGAGAATTCCACCATCAGTGCTAATAACAGCTAGGTGACACTGTTCTGAAATTGTGTTTGTCTTATATATTTGTTCCCATAATACACACATTGATCAGATTCCATGGTAATGAAATAAGAATGTATTGTTGAATATGGTTGGTTCATTCTGAGCTTATTTTTAGAATTGACCAATGGAAAAGCAGCTTCTGAATCTGGTCACAATTTCATATCTAGACTATTGTTGTTTCTCAAATATGTTCTTTATACAGATTGACAGTTTTGATAAATGTAACTTCTATTTTTGAGAGCTGCAACATTATTATAAACCACATACTCTTTATACGCCAGTTTGAAAAACGGGTCATATTAAGGGAACACATCGGGCAGGCGGGCGGGTTGACAGGCAGACGGGCGGCGGTGTCGACGATGGTGTCCACTCTCTAATTCAAACAGTTTTATTTGGATCTTCACCAAACTTAATGGAAAACTTTATGGCCATGAGATCTCTCGAACACAGCCCAATCGACACAGGCACTTCTGAGTTATGGCCCTTGACAGTGTATATTAGATAACGCGATTTGGAAAAAACATATTAGTTGGCTACCTTACATGTTGTTATCATAAAATTAGGCTTGCAATAAATTCTTGATTTCTGGATTTGAAGACTTTGTAAAGAAGTCAGCATAGTTCAATCTATCGGAAAGCTCCATGGTGAAATTGTAAGAACAACTGAATTATGAATCTCACTACTCATAGGAAATGCATGAGATTTGAGTTAATTTGAGTATCACCATGAAATGGGGATTTTGTACTTAGAAAACTTACTAATTTAATGACTTTACTAAGAAGATCAGCTATCAGATGACCCTTCACAAACAAGCCTTGATTTGCAGAAGTTTGAAAATTGATGCATAGGGTACATCTGTTTTTGTATTTGCAAATTTGTGAACTTTGAGTGCATGCAATTACATATCTGTGAATTTATATTTTATATATAAATATTTATAGTCAGAAATTTGTCATGATGACTAACATTTGTTGTTATAGCTGAATTATTTTTTAGTATAATGTTTATCAAAGAACATATTTCTTATATTACATTGACCTCTAGGTTACATGACTGCATTTTCTAATCATTGGGTGTAGCATTACTTGAAATGAAGGGGAAAAAAGCAGTATGAATAATGGAAAACCAATTTTAGCTGTAAATTATGCTATTATCTCTTTAGAAGTGCAGTGTTGTGGCATCCTGTACTTTGATAGAAAGTTTTACAGTCCATAATTGATCATTTTCCTGGTGATTTTGTATAATTGCTGTCTGCAACTTAATCCGCTCACCAGCATTTCAGTAAAATTTGTCGGGCACGAGCTGATAAGGCCATCCTTTAAAATAAATTTGTTTGCCAAATCGCTACCTACTCACCTAAAAAAAAGCTCCTACCAAACTTTTATTTTTGGCCTCTTAGGACTTATTTTTCCATTAAAAATAGCATTCTGGCATGTATGTTGGATTGAATATAAAAAATGAATTGTTAAAAAAATTCCTACCTAAATCCGCCTACGCGCTGAAAATTTTCTCGTTAAATCAAACAAATATTCTTTTAAGGAAGACCTAGTCGTCATTATGCAAAAATTGATAGCAAAATAACAAGACATTTCACAGTATCAGACAGTCAGTTTCATACTGAACGATTTGTTTTATTTATTTCATTGCTATGAATATGGTACGTAGAACATGGATAAAATAAAGTGATTATTCAGGTACCCAAGAATTTACTTCAGGGCCGTAAGAACTGGGTGATTTGGGCGCAGCACCCAAATTAATTTTTTGGTTGTAATGGTTATCAAATTGGGCTATAGGAGAGATTGCCTTTTCATATGCAAAGTGCCCACTGGCAGTCTATTGGATGAATCAACAAAAGTTAAATCTGTCATTCACCAATAGCTAGCTGATGGCCACATTTGCACATGAATACCTCTGTATACAAACACGATCTTTCCTATATCCTACCCCCTCCCTGTTGTTCTTAGACCCTCCCCCTCCCAATCTAAAAATGCTTCCTACGGTCCATGTTCTACTGTATTTGATTGGTGACTGAAGCTTTGGAAATGTTTGTTTGTTCTGGTCCATGGTCTACTGTATTTGATTGGTGACTGAAGCTTTGGAAATGTTTGTTTGTTCTGGTCCATGGTCTACTGTATTTGATTGGTGACTGAAGCTTTGGAAATGTTTGTTTGTTCTTCAGCATTAACAGCATGTTTTTCTTCCAGATCTTCTGTTTAGATATGATTGCTGTCAGCAATTACTATTAACCAAGTAATTCAGCCATTACGAGGTAATAAAACTTGATTGCTTGATAATAAAAATTTCGTGAGCATGTTATAATTGAGATCGAAAATCATTCATTTTATTTATTCATGTGTTTTTTATCTGTTTATTTTCAGGTAAGTGTTTAACATTGGATGCTTTCATGTTTGGTTTTTAATATTCTCCTGTTCTCAACAATAAGGTCAGTATGTAACCATATAACTGGATTTAACGAGATCTAATATTGATGATTTTCTGCCATTTTTTATCAACCCTTATCATCTGTTTAGTGATTTTGAAAGAGTCGGATTTTTTTTATCAGGTTTGTATGTTTTGTACCAAATATTATCTAATAAATGCACCTCCCCTAATAAGCAACCACTTTTAAACACCAGCACCAACAACAACAAAGAATAAGGCTCGTCATAGATGCTTCAGTTAATCTTCCAATTTATATCCAATATATTCAAACAGGAACATGAAAAATATAAAATATTACCAGTAACATGTGGCACACCAGGGTTTTTTGGGGGAAGATTTTGTATGTTAGTGTTAAATCTTTGTATACCAGCAGAAGCTTCATCACTAATTCCTGTTAAACTGAATTTCATTCAATTAAAATGCTTGGCTGTTCTGGAGTTCCAATTGAGATACTTAGGCACTATCAGTTTCTCTAATATAATTATATCCATTGTCTTTATTGAAGAATGTCTTACATTTAGCCATTATTCGTCAATATTGAGGTATCTCTAAAAAGTAACTAGTCTATTTCATTTATATTTTTATATGGAATTTATCTCTCTCATATTGCCCTTGTTGTCATGGGAATATTTTATGATATATTGAATTTATGACCGTTTATATGAATCCATCTTGTTTGAGACTTTGTTTTTATGTTTGGTCTAACTAATTAAATTCAGGCCAAACCATTCTTGGAAAGAGTTTTATAATTTATAACAAATTGAAATCACGAAAATTAGAAAAAACCTAGATACAGTTTAAAATCCATTTCTACTGAAGGCTTCAGTATGCCATGTCCTGTTAGTCAGTACTTTGGTGCTTTTCTGGTGATTCTCTTGTGAAAACTTTTCTTTAAAAACAAGTAATAGCATGTGCTATGCCTGCCTGGTAATGAATATGACTGTTGCTTTCATATTTTTGATTTTGGTGTAGGATCCGTGTATTCTGAGATTATCAATTGATATGGAGACTTCAATGGAAACAGTTGGCACCAAATATGGCTGTGTATACTGTTGCCTATAGTTTTAAGTCTCACCGCAAGGTACTAAATAAGTAGAAGGGCGCTAACATATAGCATATCTGTCTGCAAAAATGTTGTTGTAATTTACATTTTCATATCATTTTATTTTCATGAACTTTCTGTCCTTAAAGATTGTAAAAGCTTAATGTATTGCACAAATAGAACTCTTCACTCTACGGATTAATCTTTTATCAGTTGATGTGAATTCAGGATTTGTTTAAAAGATTAAGATTCCGTTGTAAGAAACATATTTTTAAACCATATTGCTTGTATTGACCTCAGACCGTACCTGTAGTCCAGAGGTTAGTGAATGGAACTTGTAACCTTGTAAACTGGGTTTGAATCCTACTTGCAACAGGTCATACCTTCCTATGAAAATTTGGACAAAAAAATCAATTTTCCTCCATATGTAGAGAACTTGCTAGCTCAGTATAAAAAAATAAAGTCCATTAAAATGGGTTGTGTGAACCGACCGCCATTTATAAACTTAAAAATTGTTGGAAAACAGAGTTGATACCGCCAAAAAGAATAGATTTGGGTTGACTTCAGAAGAATCAACAACATTTTCTTCATGGTTCTTCAAAATTTATGGGAAATAGATCACACATTTTTTAAGTCTCCCATAAAATGAACAAACACAGTCAATGGTTTTTACATTACGATATTCTGTGTTTTAATGAGAAAGTTTTGTAGTAACACTAAAATAGAACTTGGCAAAAATATTTTTAGATTACAATATTTTCATTTCAAATTTGCCAATAGTATGGTAGTTAATTGATGTTAAATCAAAGAAAATACTAAAAAAACACAATTCATTAATGGCTGATTTGTGTTAAAATTTAATCACATTTTTCAAATATTCTCTTGTGAAGTGTTGTCACATTTTTTATTAGTTTTCAAATTTCTTCTTTTTTTGTATTAGCTCATCTTTTTTTCAAAAAAAATGTCGAGCCATTGTGGTCACTGTTGCATCTGCGTCAGCATCGTCGAAAAAATTTAATGTAGCTCATAACTCAGAAACTAGCTCATCTTTTTTCAAAGAAAATGTCAGAAACTACAAGACGTAGCAACATGAAACTTCATAGGTGGATAAATCTCACTGAGGCAGTGAACAGACAAGCAGTGGCAACTCTCTTGATTTCACGACTTCTTCTCTGTATTGAAAGTAAAGAGCTAGAAATTTGTTTAACCAGCGCTCTGACAATTTCTGTAACCAAGGGAAATCACTGTGTGTGATATATTATGAGGATAGGTATACAGGTTGCCTCCCTTTGTAAATATGATTTCCTGCTAATAGAAAATTTGCAGGCATGCAGTCAAACTTGTGAACAAAAGCAGGTGGCCTTTTTTCAGAGGTAATTTTGTTCTAAATATCGTTTTTAGCTCACCAGAGCACAAAGTGCTCATGATGAGCTATTGTGACCGCGTGATGTCCATCGTCCATGCTTGCCTGTGCAACAATTGCTTAAAAGAACATCTCCTTAACCAGTTGGCCAATTTCATCAAAACTTTACATGGATGTTCCTTGCATGGAGCTCTACCAAACTTGTTGAAAATTTTTGATGTGTAGCATTGTCTAGTGTTCCAATTATTGTCCTAGGGTAGAAATTGGCCCCGCCTTAGGGGTCACTTGATTCATATAGGCTTACTGTAAATAGGAAAAAAATTAAAATCCTCTTGGCCAAAACCACAATTTCTAGTGGACCCCAACAAGTTCGTCCAAATTATTGCCCTGTGGTCGAAATTGGCCTTGCACTGGGGTTTTCTCTGATCTATTTAGGAAAATTTAAAAAATGTCTTCTTGTCCGAAACCACAAGACCTAGAGCTAAGATATTTGGTATGTAGCATTGTCTAGCAGGCCTCTACCAAGTCTGTTAAATTTATGGCCCCAGGGTGAAAATCAGCCCCGCCCCTGGGTCACTTACATTAATTTTACATAGGCCCATGATAATTTTCTCTAAGAGCCTTTTTATCTGGTGAGCCATATAGTGCCATCATAGCCCTCTTGTTTAAAAGAATGACATTTAGCCATAGGGTGGTCTTTATTTGGAGGTGACCTATAACATTAGTGTGATTGTATTAAAAACAGGGTTAAGGTTTAGACGTCAATGAATTCATCTGTCATCCGTTGAACACCTGTATTTGTGAAACAGGAGAAAAAATATCTTTTATATATTAAAAATCCATAATGTACTTCATAGTGCTGGTTTCTTTTCACTTGTAAACTTCTCCAGTGGCATTTTCTTGCATATTTTCTTGTGGAAGGTTAATCAATTCATCTCTGAAGTTTAATGTTCTGTGGATATCTCACTAGATTGCTTGATTACCATGTATTTTTTGTACCACGGGCCATTTCATAGTATTGATAAGGGGGACAACTCTAGTACTAACTGAATAATATTTCATGACTTACTTATTTCCCTTGTAAAACTAATTTCCCTTGTAAAGCCATATTTATTGTCATAGCTTAATTCATATATTTTGGGTCCATAATTATGTACTAATTGTTTATTGTAATTGAATTTGCACAATTATTGCAGGGTCGTGATAATTATATTTGTCGACATAGAACTTGCATGTTTTAATTGATTTGTAATGATTTTATGTTGCCAAAAATACAATCCTGGTTTCATATCCAAATGTTTTTATCAATTAATTGCTTTTTAATTGTAATATCAATAGATAGTTACAGCCTTATAACCACTTAAGTAAATCAAGTTTCCATTTGAGTAAAAGCTTTCATATAGATAGTATTCTGAACCTCCTGTTCATATTTAGAATACCATTAAAGTCTTAGATAATCTAGCATGAATCGCTGACACAAATTTACTTCTTTCCTTTGATTTCATGGAATGTTACTGGTAAAGTAGTCTAGAGGGAATTCATGTTTCCATGTGATTGTTTGAAATTTAACTACTTGTTTTAAAGATAGTGAAACTAATGTTTTTTCTCTTCTACTGATGAAATCTGTGTTATTGTTATGTAGAAGAAGAATGCTTGATGACGTTTTTTTGTTTGGGATCTACATTTTTTA
The DNA here is from genome assembly GCA_964023205.1 of Lutraria lutraria. NCBI lineage: Eukaryota > Metazoa > Mollusca > Bivalvia > Venerida > Mactridae > Lutraria > Lutraria lutraria. The sequence continues at coordinate 8,733,858 of OZ026851.1, read as the reverse complement.
TGGCTTTTAAGCTGATATCTTAAGTGTGTTTGTTTTTCTTTCGGTAACAAAATGCATTAGAAGGTGAAATCATTAGTAATTTCATACTGTTCATTTGTCTCATGGCATTTTTTACTTTTTGAACACAAAACTCAGCCATTTTAGATCTCAGACTGAGGCTGTTTCCTTGGTGACAGAGTGTTGACAGGTGATCCCATGAGAATTACGCTGCTGTGATTTTTACACATGTTCTTAACTATTATGGATATATGTTGTTTAACCTATCATAATACATTGGTGGATTGTCACGCAATGAATGCGTGTTGAATTAAGTCTTCCTTATTTTCCCATGTGGGAGAGGCAGGGGATTTCGTTACTGAATAACAAATAAATCAATGTTTTTTGTCCATTGAATGTGTGTTAATGTGGTTTTGCATGCAAGGATAACATTTACGTCATGGCTTGCATATTTTCTCAAGTTTGCCTCATCTGATTGAATTTGAAAATGCCTGAAAAATTATCTGGCTTACAACAAATATTCCATAATGTCAAAGATCAACCAGTAAACTTGGTGCAGTTCATTCCTTTTGACCTAACATATTCAAATTATTTTGATTAGTTTCTTAGCTACAGACAAACCATTTTTAATGGCCACAGATACTGAGTTTTCACTTTGAGAAAAAGTCACTTTAAAAAGCATATTAACCAATGTCATTATTGACGAAATGTAAAACTGAATAAGGACCAACAGTGTATAAAGGTCACACAGTTACCGCAGGATAAAGGAATAAGATAATTGATAAATACGACAAGTGATAATCTAGTGACAATCGTATATTGGAGCCTGGATTGTGTCATAATGAAGTTCCATTTACAAGAGAAAAATATTGATCTCCTTTGTAACATACAAATTATAGAAAATCATAATTATAATTTTTAAATCTTTCATTATCGACTTACAATAATTTAAAAGCTTGACAAATCAACGAAAGGAATGCAAAATCTTTCACTCCAGATGGAGTTACCTCCCTTTGTGATACAAAACCATTGACATATCATAGAAGAATTTGAACCGATCTCAATATAGCTTATATTGCTTGTAGAAACTGCCCTTAATCACATTTAGCTTGTCTGAGACATCACTCTCAGATTTATTCATCTAACGTCAAGACTGCTTCATTTTGAGTTGAATTTTTTCCACTTGTCAAGTTTATTTATATATCACTAAATAATATGTCCGTTATTGTCTATGTCTCTATTTGCTTATGATGTGGATATTGAATATTGCAGAGTGTTGAGATTACTTGACTTTTTCTCTCACAATGAGATATTTTATACAGTCATATATATCACTGATATCTCACTTCCAGTTGACTGATAGCGTTCAAGTACTATTTGTACATCAATAGTTCTTAAGTCTTCCTTGTATCTTTGTCTGCTTAAATGACTGGAAAAAAAGTGCTTCTGCTATCTGGTTAGTCCAGAAAAAATACAGATCTTGACTGAAGGAATAGTCTTTTATACGGTTATATGGCTGAAAAAAAGTAGTCCATAGTTAACAGTTTCTTAACAGAAAGAAATACACTAGGCTGGCCACAAAACTTTGTTCTTTTCTGATTTCTTCCTGAACATACTTAGCTATGGTACTGTGGATGTACAATTCCTTCCTATGTTCATATATTTTGCAATAAGAAACATTATATAGGGCCTATGCCAAACAATATGATTGGTTGGGTTAATGAAGGCAACTTTTTTCTGACTATTTGCATATATGGTCTTGATTCTCTGCCACTAACTGAGCAGATGATTTATGTAAAATTGTTGTTAGAAGCAAATGCGAAGCAAGTGCTTTTATAGTTATACACCCAGTTTTGTTTTGACAACGTGACGCCATACATTCACATTTAAGGTGGATCGCGGGTTTCCTCCAGAAAAATGGTCATTTTTTTAGACGTCAACGTACAATAAAGAAATTTTGCATTAACAACTTTTAAGGTATTGGCTAACGCAGAAATGATATATTCAAATGATATTTCCATGGAAACCGCTCAAAAGCGCCACCTAGCGGAGCGATATGTTTTTCGTTGATTTTCGCGTTATTTCCTGTACTGCTCATATAATATTGTGTATTAAGTTATGCAATTTACATAACTGTAATGCTGGATCATTTACAAATCCGAAGAAGTCAGTAATGTTACATTTTGCTGCCATTAAATATTAAAAGACGTCGAGCGAACTCTGTAGGGGTGGCAATTTACAATGCCAAAAAATGAGACATTTTTCTCTCAACCGCGTCAGTAGTGAAAAAACGGCCCGATGAATTTTTTTAAAAAACGCAAAACAGATTCTTTGTACAATTTAGAAAACTTTAAAACAATAAAAAAATATGGTCACCGACTTCGTTTTTGCGCCAATGAAACTTATTTAAACTTGGAAAAAGGCTAAAAACGTCAACGTTTTTATACAAGATCGACGTGACGTTGCGACTTTTTAGTTGTTACTGACATATTTTGGCTTAACGTCACGTCGATCTTGTATTTTATGGCAACGTTTTTAGCTTTTTTCCGTGTTTAAATAAGTTTAAATGTAGCGAAAACGAAGTCGGTGACCATATGTTTTTATTGTTTTAAAGTCTTTCAAATTATTTTAAGAATCTCTACTGGGTTTTAAAAAAAAATTCATCGGACCGTTTTTTCACTGTTGACGCAACTGAAAGAAAAATGTCTCATTTTTTGGCATTGTAAATTGCCACCCCTGCAGAGTTCGCTCGACATCTTTTAAGATTTATTGACGGCAAAATGAAATATTATTGACTTTTTCGGATTTGTAAATGATTCAGCATAGTAGTTAAATAAATTGCATAACTTCAAATACAAAATTATCGGAGCAATACAGAAAATAACACGAAAATCAACGAAAAACATACCGGTCTGCTAGGTGGCCATTTTCTTCGGTTTCCATGGAAATATCATTTGAATATATCATATCTGCATTAGCCAATACATTAAAGGATGTTTATGCAAAATTTCATTATCGTGCGTTGACGTCTAAAAAAATTACCATTTTTCTGGAGGAAACCCGCGATCCACCTTAAAATAGTACCATCCGTTGTATAACTCTACTGATTGCAGTTATGATACAAGTTGGATATATTGCAGGATTATGTTCATTTTGAATAATTACATTGTAATGGCATTTCCAACTGTAAAACTATTGAGTTTAATAATTCAGTTTTCATCCGCACAAAAGTTTCATTCATAGTATGCTTCGCTACTATACACATGGGAATCGCTAAAAGACACTAGCAGGGCAAGGACACCAGTTAACCTTATCTCCGCCTATCGGATAGATATAAAGTACGGAATGCACTTGATCTTGTGGAATGAATTTCTTATTTGCGAGATGGGTTTGTATAATACATTATTTAATAAAAACATCTTCAACATAAAACTTAAAATAAATTAACACTCAACCACATCGCTAAAGAGTTAACCCTAATGAAGGAAAAACTAACTCTATTATTACATATAATTATGAAGTTTTAAGAGTCGCTACCAAAACGTCTTCATTTCACTGAGCCAAAACTGACTGTTTTGAGGAAATTATTAGTCCAAACAATATATACATTTGAGTTTGAAAAATGGTGCCTAGAGTTGGTTGAGCTTTTTTGTTTTATCTAATGGACATCTACCAGATATTATGAATTACATTTTAACTTTTGCTTCTGACAGTACTCTCAGTGCTTTGATTTTTAGCTCACATGTCACAAAGTGACAAAGTGAGCTATTAGGATCACTCTCCGTCCGGCGTCCGGCGTCGTGCGTCGTCAAACTTTATGTTGTGACCACACTAGGGGCCACATTATTGGCTCAATTTTAGCAAAACTGGGTCAGAATGTTAATATCAACAAAATCTCGGACGAGTTCGATATTGGGCCATTTGGGGTCAAAAACTAGGTCACCAGGGCCAAATAAGGGAAAACCTTGTGAACACTTTAGAAATCACTGTTTTGAATTTATCTTCATGAAACTTTGTCAGAATGTTTATTTTAATAATATGTAGGTCAAGTTTGAAAATGGGTAATTTCTGTAGTAAAATTAGGTCACTAGGGCAAATTGCTGGAAAACCTTGTGAACACTTTAGAAGTCACTGTTTTGATTGGATGATCATGAAACCTTGTCAGAATGTTTGTCTTCATAATATCTTGGACGAGTTCGAACATGGGTCATCTTGGGTCAAAAACTAGGTCGCTAGGTCAAATCTTAAGAAAAACCATGTTAACACTGTAGATTTCACAGTTATTATTGGATCTTCACCAAACTTTGTCAAATCGTTTGTTTTAATGATATAACGGTCAAGTATAAATATGGGTCATCTGGGGTCAATAACTAGGTCACCAGGTCAAATCTTAGGAAAACTTTGTTAACACTGTAGATGTCACAGTTTTAATTGGATCTTCACCAAACCTTGTCAAAATGTTTGCCTCAATGATATGTGGGTCAAGGATGAACATGGGTCAGCCGGGTTCAAAAACTGGGTCACAAGGTCAAATCTTAGGTAAAAGTCTTGTAAAAGCTCTAAATGTCATGGTTTTGATTGGATCTTGGCCAAACTTTGTCAGATTGTTTGTCTTAATGATATTAAGGACAAGTTCAAATAATGGTCACCTAGGGTCAAAAACCAGGTCACAAGGTCAAATCTTAGGAAAACCTTATTAACACTGTAGATGTCAAATTTTGATCATATCTTCACCAAACCTAGTCAGACTGTTTGTCTTAATGATATGTAAGACAAATTCGAACATAGGTCGTCTGGGGTCAAAAACTAGGTCACCGGTTCAAAACAATGTTTTAATGAGTGAATAGTGATTGTCATGTGAGCGATATAGGGCCATCTTGGCCCTCTTGTTCATAATGGTTTTACCAGTGCTGTAAAACTGTATGTATAAGATTCTGAGTATAAAGAAAAAACTTGGGAAAAATGAATTTGCTAAAGTTGAAATTACCATATATTGTTTTGGGGCCTAACTTCAAAACATACATAATAATTATAGAGTATTTCTTACATTGGAAATATGATGCTTGTCCAAGCCAGAAAAGTGGTGTCCTGGCTTGAAATTCTAGACTGGTTGCATTAAATGCAGAGAAAAATTACAGAAATTTGATTGGTTCAAGCTGCAGGATGAAAATATTTAAGTCACACTCTGTATCAATGTTCTCTGAATGCATTCCATACTTAAGTCTGTCTCTGAATTTATATCTGTATGCTAACAAGGTAGAAGAATGATCAAGCCTTGGTTATTGATTTTCATGTCTGATGTTGGTTTCCTTTTTGTAGAAACTTTAGACATATTTTGGAATATTCCTTACTTCTTATTTATTTCTTGTGAATTTTAGGATTCTTACTATTAACCCTCTTCATACCATTCCATTCTTTCTGCCTCCCTTTCTCTCCCACTTTGGCCCTCTCACTTTTCCTCTTTATCGCCTTTCTGACCTTCTCCATTCTATCTCCATCTCCAACTTTGTTTTCCTGCTCTACATTTTCTCATACCTTGTATGCTCCTCCCACCTACTCATTCATGTCACCAGTCTGTTGCCTTCCTTCAACATTTTCCTCCTTTCATCTCTGACTCACCTCTTTCTCCATCATTCTCAACACTCTTCATCGTCTCTGCTCTCTTTTCGCCCAATACCTCCTCTACTTCCTTACATTGCTATCTCCCTCCTCTCTGTCTTCCCTCTGTTCTCCTGTTTCCCTTTCTTATATTTCCCTCCCTCAACATCTCCCCTCTCTCTCTTTATCTTTCTCTTACATTCTGTCTCTCCTTCCTCTGCCTTCCTCTCTCCTCTCTAAGCTTTCCCCCTTTCATCCATCATCCCTCTCCATCTCCCTTCTCAAATCCAACTTCTACCCTTTCTGTCTCCAAGCCTCTGCATGTACTTTTATTATTTGTCAGTTAATACTCCACACATAGCCTCTTTATCTGTCTAACTCTTTCCATCTTCATTTACCTTCCTTCACATTCCCATTCTGCCCATCGCCTCCCTCAACTCATCGGCAGCCACTCCTCAAAATCCTTCTTTTGCCTAATACTCTGGTATAGCAATGTACCTGTAGTTTGAATATATTTGTAAAATTCTGAATTAGAATATATAAATTAATCATAGTTTGATGGTGCTAAGAATATTGTATTTAAAGTTTTCATTAAGGTGCAGGTATTCAATATATCTATGACTGACAATTACATAGAAGTAATGACTTACTACTTAGTTTAGTAAGTTTTGATTAGCAATTCTCATTGATTATTTTCCTTCAAATGTTTTACATCGGACACATCACAGTTTAATTTTCAATTTTTGTATGTATTTTTTTTTTACCCAAAGACATGGAAGTCTTAAATTTCTTATGAGATAGAGAATTGAATCTCTTCTCTTTCATATTACTTATACAGCATCCCTTAGGGGACAATATCGTAAGAAAATCTATACTCCATCTATATGTATATTTTGTGTCGCCATGCAACTAAGCTGTGGGCCTTAGTGTCTTAGTGACAATTTTTCTTGTGAAATGACTGCTTTCTTCAGACAGAGAATATTTCGGCCATTGGCTGTGATAGGCAATCTACGTTGATGCGGTGGTGATTTTTCTTAGTGGCCAATGTAATTGTGTTCCTTTGTGATCGTTTGTATTTGCTTAATGTACTTGTGTGGACTAAAACAAGAGCTTTGACTATAATTAGTTCTCATATTATTGGATAACTACTCTTACTGTATTCAGCGGATGTGAATCAGGAAACGTATCCTTCGAGATGCAGCTGTTGTCTATGATTTTAAGAAATGTAATAATTCAAATTTTGTGGTTTTTGAATAATGAGATTATTATGTATGTTATGGCTTTCGATATGAATGATTTGCTTTTGTCTTTTAAGAATTTTCTCACGAATTAGTTTGGAATGACAAGTCAGTTGTTGTTATGGATTTTGATGTAAAATCTAAGATTTCATGTTTTTTAAACTTACCTTTTTCGATTTTTGGACTTTAAACCTTGGATTTTGATGTGACACTTTATGATGACTTGGTGACTAACTATTATAGTTTTTAGAATGGTTTAAAGCCCTGTTTGAAAAATGCATTGTGGTGCAAAATTAAAGTGAAATTTTGGTTAGAGATGTTTGCCATGTCAGATATCTTTTATGTTCAATGTTTCAAATTGTTTTAATTAGGATTATATTCATTGACAATTTGTGGAGAAAAGTGTTAATATTTGAATATTTAATTTAATTTTTGCCCAAAAGTGCAGGTGCTTGTAATTAAGTGCTGCTTGGAACCAGCAGGTATCATTTACTGTAGTCCTGATTGCTGGTTTCTCGTTTTACTATCATATAACTTTTCTCATTATGAATTGCAATGAAATTTGAAATAGGTCATGACCATGCATGAAGTGTAGATGTGCAAGACACAATTTTCATGCCCAGTGATCCACACATTCTAGAGTAATGTCCCCTTGAACTTAGCCGTATAGTGTACTATGGCATTCTTAGCTAACGAATGTTTGTGGGGCAAACAACTTCCTCATTATTTAAAGGGGGTAAATTGAAAATTAAAATATATTATCAATATGAAATGTAGATGTGCAAGACACAATTGTCTTGCCAAGTGATTCATTCCAGAGTTATGTCCCCTTGGACATAGCCAGGTGTACTATCACATTCTTAGTGCGAAAGTGGTGGTAATGGTATTAGTCACTTCTGTGACAAAGCTCTTAAGTTAACATATGCCTGAAGTGTCATGAGTTAGGAAATTAATGATTATTATTGTCAATTATTACTATAACTAATTCTTGGGATAATAGTTAGTGCTAATTCTTGTTCAAGATGTAAACAACAGATGGTGGAATTCGGTTGATTTGAACCCAATAACTTAAATGACCTGTAAGAAAAATGTTGACCTGTACTAGGCAGAGAGTCATGTTAGAAATAGGTCAAGGTCATTTTGGTTGAAGGATCATGATTAAAGTAAGGCTGACTGTGTTCTTTATTGAAACAAAATATCCAACTGTTTGAGTAGATCGTATATTGGTTTCAATACATTTTTTGAGCCTTAGAACAGTACGGTTCAGGTGATTTGTCCGAAAATTGTGAATCACAGTGGATTTCAAATCACACTAAGCCACTGGTAGATTGCTTCAAAGTGGCGTTTGAATTTTAGCCATCACGTTCAGAGCGACGATGACCATCACCACTGAAGGACTATAATTTGCGATGGATTGCAGCGACGATCGCTCCACTGGGTGATATGTGATGTCGCCTCTTTAGTTTACTCAAAACTTACAAATTTCTTGTCAATAACTGTGTTATTCACATATTATTTATTTGCGCTTTTGTGAACAATTGTTATCTGGTAAGTGTGAAAAATTAGCGTTGACGTAGCTTATAATCAACGAGGGTTGAGAACTTAATAATAGTTGATGAGCTTTTGTAAATCTAACAGCTTTCATTTATTGAAGTCTTCCACATCGTGAAATAATATTACATGTAAACAGTGGACTGGTTTTATTGATTAGAGCACAAAGCTACATAGGTAAAATGAGAAAAAGCGACACAGTCTAAATTATGACTAAAAATATGACTATTACCCTGAACTCGGCATATATAAGACACCAAAAATAGAATATATGATTCTCGCCCTCTAAGCTGTGTAATTATGTAAAACAACGCTAGACAGTTTACAAATTTGGCTTAAAGTATAGGTCTTTGGCTTAGCCGTTCATCATTTTTAGCTCACATGTCACAAAGTGACAAAGTGAGCTATTAGGATCACTCTCCGTCCGGCGTAATGCGTCGTCAAACTTTATGTTGTGACCACACTAGGGGCCACATTTTTAGCTCAATTTTAGCAAAACTGGGTCAGAACGTTAATATCAACAAAATCTCGGACGATTTTGGGTAAAAAACTAGGTCACCAGGGCCAAATAAGGGAAAACCTTGTGAACACTTTAGAAATCACTGTTTTGACTGGATCTTCATGAAACTTTGTCAGAATGTTTATTTTAATAATATGTAGGTCAAGTTTGATAATGGGTCATTTCCGGTGAAAAACTAGGTCACTAGAGCAAATTGCTGGAAAACCTTGTGAACAATCTAGAAGTCACTGTTTTGATTGGATGATCATGAAAACCTTGTCAGAATGTTTAGCTCTAAATGTCATGGTTTTAATTGGATCTTGGCCAAACCTTGTCAGATTGTTTGTCTTAATGATATTAAGGACAAGTTCAAATATGGTATACCTGGGGTTAAACCAGGTCAGAAGGTCAAATCTTAGGAAAACCTTATTAACACTGTAGATGTCAAATTTTGATCGTATCTTCACCAAACCTAGTCAGAATGTTTGTCTTAATGATATGTAAGACAAATTCGAACATAGGTCGTCTGGGGTCAAAAACTAGGTCACGAGGTCAAATCTTAGGAAAACCTTGTCTATGCTGTAGTTTTCATGGTTTTGATTGGATCTTCACCAAATTTTGTCAGAATGTTTGTCTTATTTATATGTAGGACAAGTTCTAACATGGGTCATCTGGGGTCAAAAACTAGGTCACCGGTCCAAAACAATGTTTTAATGAGTGAACAGTGATTTTCATGTGAGCGATATAGGGCCATCTTGGCCCTCTTGTTTGTAAATATTTACTTCAAGAATGGGATTTCCTACTTGACAAAATTTAATCAGATGTCTGGATTTCAGTCGGTCTTGGCCGACAGATTTAGTAAGTGTTAAATCCTGAATTATCTTACCATGTGACTGTTTTCTGAAAATGAACGGTCAACAGAAAGCGAAAGTAAAAGAAAGATTCACAATAAATATCATTTTAGCTACTTGAGAGACGGCTTTAGATGTTCCATCGCTATGAAAGACTTACAATAAGTCATAAAACGCGGCGAAAAGCGACATTGCGATGATTCGCGTTTTTTCAAGATCGATGCCACGATATAGGTGATAAATTGCCAATTACAAACACGGGGGAAATGCGAAAATCGGACAAATCACCCGAACCGTACTGTAGGTGTGGGACATTTTCTTCCAGAGTAATGGTCTTTTTTCGTCGGGAGGATATTTCTTCTAGGTACCATTAATTATTGGGAGGGGCTAATACGTGCTTATGTGGATCATGGTTTTCTCTGATCATTTATTTGCCTAACAATGATTTTGCTTGATTCAGACTGGTTTATTGGCAACAGAATGATGTATGGACAGTCCACAAATCTATTTTTTGGCAAATGAGGATTCCGATAAAAGATATATGTCCCTGTTAATGTTTTCTCCTAAATCTTGCAGATTGTCCTTATTGTTAATGTTATACATTGGTCTTTGTATGAAAAATATCGCAATTAACCTTCCTGTGTTAATATTGATGTACAATGGAACTCACTTACGATAAACTTGGATATAGTTGAACAATTTTTTTCCTTGACCGAGCACATGTCCATCTTGGTTAGTATAAGAAATGTCATCGATTTATAGTGAAGCCATTTTTTGGTCCAAAAAGAAGTTCTGCTTTTGAAACACTTTTGTTTGTTTGTTGTTTGTTTATTTCTTTACTTCTTGACAGTTCATTAGAACAATAAAACTAATTTTTTAAACCAGATTTTCCACAACATAGGGCAAAATCTCCGCAAGACTGTCAATTAACTGGTTCTCATTGGGTAACTTGCTATGTAGCATAGTATACCTAACTATGGATTACATTTGGGGTTCAAGGTCGAGGTCACACTTACTAAAGACAGGAATTCAGTTTAAATTAGGTGTACATGGTTACATGACTGCATTGTTATTTTATGTTTATTCTGTGGTTATATAAAAGAAAGAAATTCTTGCATCCGGAACTGAAATTTCCACTTCTACTGTAGTCATAAGGTCAAGTTGACCTTGACCTTATTTCTGTATGGAACCTGGTTTGCTTTATGCTATTTGATGCCAGCACTCTGTTCAAATAAGCTGAATCTTAATTCAGTCAAACCTGTGATAGCACCACCTCCATATAAAGGCCACCCTGTGTGTAAAATCTATTCTTTGAAAACCATCATTTATTATCAAGTACAAAATGACTTCCATATAAAGGCCACCTGTTGATAAAGGCCAAATTTTGTTTTTCCCAAGGGTGACCTTTGTTCAGAGGTTTGACTGTATATTAATATTTCTCATTCAAGGTTTTATGGCACTATATATATATACATTGCTTTGTGCCATCAAATGCTAAAATATGCTTGCCTGATTTTTTAACAATAAAAGAAATTTTATTCTTGCCATTCAAGACATGGAAACTAGAATTTGGCACCATGAATATTTAGATTATTGAATACTGAAATTCATTCTGCACATCTTTTCATTATGACCCAGATCTCTAGTTAATTCTATTTTTTGGAGACGTATGGAACTTGATTCTGTAAAAAAGAAATAGTAAAAAAGCAATATTATAATGATTGCAAGTAGGAACTTTATTTATTTCGTGTGTATTTGGCAGTGTGAGTGAAACTGATGTGAAAATATCTGTATTTTGCTTTACTAGTATCATGTCCTCATTATGCTATGACTGTTATTGACTTAAACTTTGCTGGTTTTGTGTTTGGTAAGAGGTCGTGACCATGGTCCATGGGTTAGTGTGCTGGACTTATAACTCTAGTGTCCAAGTTCAAATACTCATCGCTGCAGGTCATACTCTTCTTTGAAAATTTGTCAAACATGTTGATTTTCCTCCATACGTGGAGACGTTGCTGGTTCCTTGTGGAAGGATAAGTTAGTACTGGTTAGAATACAGTCTAGGAAAACAGGTTAGGGGAACCAGCCGCTGTATAAAATTGAAATAAAGTTGAAAACAGCATTTTAAAACTCACTAAAACACAAGTGTTTGGTAAGGCCATCTTTAAACACTGTTGGTGTGTGGTTAAAATTCTAGTTTCAGCTGTAAAATGAATAATTACTTTAAATCAAAAAGTCCAGGTTTGAATTCAGCCTCAGAAATCATATAATCGCTAGAAGTCAATGACTGGAGTCAATGTGTTGATTTATACAATTCTGTTTGCAACTCTAAAAACACAAACCATATATGGTTTATTGACTATGTAACAACTTGTTTTATGTGCCCGAGTACTATATGCGACATTGACTTATATCGGAGTTGATTACTTCCAGATTCACGAGGGAATTGCAAGTGACATTTTGTCTAAATACATATTGTATTGTTGCTCAATAACTCGTCTGGGAGAAAAATTACCAGTCGTATTAATGTGCACCACTTCGTGTGTATATCACTGTTTAGAAATATGGACGTGTATTAAAAGTGAATGAAACATGCTTCTCTGTGGAGGATAAGAATTAATGCATTTGGTATCTCAGTTAAGGGGGTTTAGTACTAAATTTTGATTCAATTAATTCTTCATTAAAGATAGATCGTGTTATTACAATTAATCACGATTTTAATTAATATTAGTCATGATGTGATTTTAATTATTAATGGTATAGTTATGACGCAGTTACAAATCTTGAAGTTTAGAATTTTATTGTGAAATTTTAAATGTGCTACAAAAATCTATTTATCCCTTCAAATCATGTTCTATCAAAGTGTTTTTTAGTCATTCCATCAGTGCGTTATATTGGTCTCTGCATGTATAGGTGAAGTTAGTTTTAACTTAGATTTGCTGAATGAAGGGTCCTCCTTAGGGAGATCAGTTCTACAACAGCAAATTAAGCTTCACTCTTGTTTTCTTGTTTCATGAACTTTATGGCATCTGTTGGTCACCAAGTCATTTGTATTCTGTGCATTAAACTATTGTGTTTCAAACGTCTAGTGCCCAGTGTGTTGATACACTTATTTCTGACAGTTTTGCATTGAAATAGTGCTGGCTTTCATTCAGATCTGATTGTGAACTAAAATATTTATTAATCTACCTCAGCTGATGATTCTATCTTATATCCAACAGTGAATTTGAATGTAATTTTAAATCATTTGTGTGGAAAACAAAGTACAACAAATGGATATTTTTAACAACCATTGAATTTTACTTCAAATTTGTTTATGTATTAGATATTTGACTTCTTGACTTACACACAGAGTGGTGTTTGTAATTGGTTTGTGCAATAAGGAAACTATATCTAAATATATCCATCAAAAGATGCGTCGTCGTGTTTCTAGGCCTCCGCAGATTCCACCTGGTAAGTTTTTCTGACTTATATTTCTATTGATATCAGAATCTTTAAATATGATTATTATGTATTACGATTGGCACTTAGCTATATGAATCATAGTGGTCATTGATCACCTTATTTTTTCATCTATCTGTCATTATAAGGAAGTTGTTCAGCTAGTGTACAGGAACTAGGTGGTTCTATCCAGGTATATGCCTTAGCTATTGTAGCTATGTAAAACACCATTTGAAAAAACAACAACATAACATCCGTATTTTCATGTCTCCCGTATATCATAGCTGGGCTTGAAACAATTATCCTGCATCACAAACTGGTTTTCTCCTACAAACAAAATAAAATACACTTGGTTACATCATTTGTAAGTAGATTACCTCCCTTGGATTACCATATTTAATTTCAGACTTTATACACATCAGTTTTGGTGCAAAAGATTTTATATCTTTTGACTTTAATTTATAACTGTCATCAGAATCCTGATATATTACAGTTGACATTCAGCTTTGACATTCGGGAGATTGGGGCAAAAAAATCAGTTGATAATAGTACAAACAGTTATTTGTTTGTTTTTGCTAATAGTTTAAAACTGGTGCTATGCATGTGATAGTGTTTCAGTAAATCATTAATTATTCACAATTTTGTTGACACTCTGCAATTTATCATTGTCAATATTGACAGAACAGCATGGCATCTAAGCCAGCATCCAGCCAGAATTGTAACCTTAGAAACAGATTTCAATGTCATTCTAAATTCATTATCTCCAATGCGAAGAAAAAAGGTCTTCACATTGTTTGAAATATTTGTCTTAATAATGCCACCTCAAACACTCTGCATAATTGGAATCATGTCATATTTTTATGGAAAGAATATCAGTCTTGGAATTTAGCCCCGGTCGATGGACCTAGTCCACCAAAATGGCCATCGTTCCAGTAAATTTGAAAAGGTCAGTAGACGACTGTCCAGTAAATTATTTTCAGTGATGATATTACCATGTTTCAAAAAAAATTATTTTAATCACTCTTGGCCAAAATTACATAAAATTTTGTATGTACTTTTTCTGGTCCACTAAAAATCATTTGGTCCATTAAAGTTTGCATTTTCACTGGACCAAATGTCCGGTGCTTAAAAATGTTTTTCGTGAAGATTGGAATATTGTTCTGAATTTCATGCTTGGTTATTATTAATATTAAGATCACATTCCACTTCCAGGATATTAAACCCTTAAACATTTATACATAGGATTTAGAAAAAAAGTGCATTTTTATATGTCCATTTGAAAAACGGGTCTTATTATGGGAACACACAATGTCATGGTTCAGGCAGCTTCCGCAAGGGTGTCCGCTCTCTAATTCAAACAGTTTTATTCGGATCCTCACCAAACTTCATGGAAATGTTTATGGCCATGAGATATCAGTTGAGTTTTGATAACCAGCCCAATTGGCCTAGCACTTCTGAGTTATGACCCATGATGCTTTGAAAAATGAATTTTGACAGGCATATTTTGTGATCTGGCACTCTTGTTTTTTATACCTCAACTGGTTAGACTTCTGATGTTTTCTTTACCTCATCCAGTAGCAACCATGTTCCATTCTCTTGCTTTTAACTTTATCAAGTAATATGAGTATCTTTCATTCAGAAAGAGAGAGTAGTTAGGATCGAAGTTGATTATCAATTCATTCAGTACACAGTGTTTGAATTATTCATTTTATGTTTAAAGTTTTGGCTTATGTAATTAGACTTAAATGTTGTCTAAGCTAGTTTAAGCACCCGTTTTAGGCTTTTTAAGGGAACAAAGTGTTTCTAATTAATTCCAAGAACATTTGAAAAGGTCTGTAACTGAATTTTTATTATGCTTTTATTAGCTGCTACAAATTTCTTGGTATATAGCATGTACCTACTTATCCTGATTTGGCTATATATATCCCTGGACAGAGGTACTGTTCAAATGTGGCTTCCATGTTGTCTGGCTGTTAGGGCCAGCCAACATGAATTAATGCTGATCGAGGCTTGAAAAAAGATGGTCATGTACATTGTTTCTGTACCAAAAATATTTTTTATATGCCCATTTGGAAACGGGTCATATTTTGGGAACACCCATAACTTTGTCTAATTGTCATTCTGAAGGGGATCCACATAGCATGCTTGGTGTGCCATCCACTTCCTTCAGATTTGTTATCTAGTGAAGATGTGACAGCCATCCAAGTAATGACATACAGGAAGTGGGTGTCTTTGTATCATGTGACAATATATGGGTGACCTCCATATGACCTTACTCATGATTTGATTAAAGGTTGTAAATATACAAAAAAAAAGAATCATTAAAAGGCTTTATTGTATTGATTTAAGATGTTCATGGTAAAAATCTTACTCAACATTTACTGACTCCTGTATTCTGTCAGTTTTATGTCCTTGTTTAACAAATTGAAATAGTTATTGAAGTGACAGGTGTCAACTTATTGGAATAATCTAGAAAAAAATGACACATGATCCTGTCAATGGTAGAAGCATGTATCTTCTCTTTCAAGTTTTTACAGCTACTGTATTGTTCGGCATTAGGGATAACATTACCATATCCAAATTGTGCTGGTTTTATGTCGAACAATCAAGCTGTGATTTGCTGAATTTTCTTTTTATATACTTCATGAAATGGACCTATATTTGAGCTATAAATGGAATCTTACATATTGATCATTGAGTTGTTCCTCTTACTTACTGTTAGGGAAGAATGTTGGTGCTTATACCCCCATCACACTAGGGCCAGGTTTTTTGCACTACGTCTACCACGTCCTGACAGGACATGGCAAGAACCTGATTTACATGATGAGGACGCAGTAGGAACCGGTTCAAGCGTGGTATGGTCTTCGTGGACGTGAAGGACGTGGTGGGACTTTTGACATGTCAAAAAATAATGTGGCGGGGGCGTGGTCAAATTGGAACGCAGTGCTTACATAGTAAGAACGTAACAGGGACGTGACTAAAACTTCATTGACGCAGAAGAAGCGTTGTGCGGACTTGAAAAGACAGCAAGCGATTTTCACCGCGTTGTCACTGGGTTGTTACTACGCTTTTGTTACGTCAGTGTGAAGTTCTCACTACGAATCAACCATGTGTATGCTAACACCATAGTTCGTAACATCACGTTACAGAAGACTGCACTAGGTTGTAATTTTGCTACGTTACGTCTTTAATACGTTTGCAACAGGTGACCAGTACGTTCCTGTCAGGTTCTGAGCAATTGTTATACATACTGGATTCATACCCCCATTCTTTCATTTCCAGTCAAATATATGTTAACAAATGAATGCAATTTATTATTGTACCAAGACAACAAGCCATTTTGGATGCTCAAATTGCCATTTTCTAAATACAAAATAAAAGAAAAAGGACCATGAAGCAACCTAAATTATGCTGTGTTAGTGTATGGCTATTAGCAGAAAGAAGACTTCTGCTCGGCCATCATGGCCAGTTAAATTAAATGGACACATGGTGCAGTATTCATATGGAGCGAGTGAATGCAATGAGGATGAGGGAGAGCGCAGTTCAGTCTGCATGGACGTGGTGCTCACAAGTATTATTTTTGCCTAGGCCAAACACTTCTCATTTATTTTGAAATTACTTTACATAAATGTTCACCATGATAGGACAGTGTGTCACACACAATTAGCGTGTCTGCAGATTCCAAGTCAGTAGCAGTCTCGACATATAAGGTTTCTAGGCCTTTTTGGAGAGAAGAGGGGGGAGCGGGTGTAAAAGTATTCTCTCTTTGTCACGTAATGAAAGTAAGATTAATCAAATTCAGGTTATTCATAGAAACCACTGAAGCACAAATGACAATAAACATCGGTACACAATAGCTCTGAAGTAACTTTCTGTGGCAAGAAACCGAGACAATTAAACTGTAGACATCTGTCAATCGATCAAAGCAACCTTATTTGTACTTACTTACCTTGATGTTACGAAGTGGATGCCAGAGCAATCAGTCTTGTGGTAGAAAACATTCTAAATCACCAGGATCTCAGAATAGGAACAAATCTATCTTTTTAGTACATTGTATATTCTCCTTGCTGAGTTCTGAAAGTAATCATGACATGAACTTACATAAGACTTGCATTGTAAAATGGAAGGGGAACTACATGTAGTTTAACAATTGCATGGTGGAAGTAGAAAAGTGGAGCACTTTGGTCGCTTCAAAATTCTTGCACGCTGAGCGTGTGACGGTTTCCAAAAATTGAAAAAGATCTATTGAAAAGTGTTGTTTTGTGATAGTTGAATATTTTAATAACCCTCATAAGTACAGTTTTTAGGTTTAAATATTTGAGAAAAAATGTTTAAGGTGAATATCATGAGGCTTTCTAACACCCACTACTTAAGAGTTACTTCCCTTGTACCTTATTGGTAGACTGAGGAAATAAATGTAATGTTTCTATGAATCATACTGATCTAAAAAAAAAAATCCTTCAAATAGTTTGCACTTTTTAAAAGCCTTAACACACTTTGAAGTTCAAAATTGTACATTTAAGTTAGTTTTATGTTGAATATATGACATACATGCTAGCTGTTAGTTGTCTTTTGAGGTTTACGTTAGACAGATGTCATAACATGGAACCACAGTAAAAAATAATTGGTCCAATTGTTTTCTGTGAAAATCTGTGAAATTAATGCCCCAGAAGCATTCAGTGGAAAATTTTTAATATGCATAATTTTAATTCATGTTACAATGAAATAATCATTTTGGGAAACTGAACAACTGTCACTTGCTTAGTACACATTAATCTTGCAGACCTTTTCTATATTCACCATGCTGTTGTTAAACTAGTTTGATCCCATTCCTTGTTGCAGTGTAAGTCTATGCAAGTTCAATGTCCATAAGTACTTTCAGTACTTTGGTTAATCAGCTGGTGAAAACAATTCAAAGCTTATCGATATTGCAGTGTAGACTTTTTATAAGATCAGAGTTGATCTAATACCATGATGGGATAAAGCATATAGAACATGATAATTCATACCTAATCTCATAGTTCATCTTGTCCCTTGATTCTATCCTCACTCTATGTAACTGCTGATTGACTTTTAATTTATTAATCTCTGTATTGATAAATGAGATCCTCTGTAATGTAGAACTGTTCAATGACATTAGCCACAAGTTAATAGATAATTCTACACCATAAAATTTAGAGTAAACAAATTGAAGAAATTTGTCTAAAATAATTGATTTACAGTATTAAACATGTCGGGATTCTTCTTTATCGTTAAATTTTGCTTCCATATAATGTAATAGACTTGGTAATTCATCAACAATGAGGCTACATGCTGAACTTCTGGTGATTACCTTTTACTAGCACATTGGAAAGAATCATTGATGGTATGGTAAATGTTTTTTGCACAATGATGATAATTAATGTAGAGAGTGTAGTGGGGTTGCTTGTAATTTTTTTAGCTCACATGAGCACAAAATGCTCTAGGTAAGCTTCTGCGATTGGTCTTTGTATGTCGTGCATTGTCAACTTTTTGACATGCAATACACACTTTGTGAACACAATTGAGGCCACTGTTAAGATAGATTTTCATAAAACTGGGTCAGAATGCTTGTATTGACAATATCTTGAACAAGTTTGATAATAGGTCATTACGTGTAAAAAGCAAGAAAATCTTGTTGATGCTCTAGATGTTACAGTTTTAATTGGATCTTCACCAAACCTTGTCAGAATGTTTGTCTTAATAATAATCTTAAACAATTTCAAACATTGTTCATCTGGGATCAGAAACTGGGTCATTAGGTCAAATCACAGAAAACCTTGGTATCAACTGACCTCATGACACTGCAGGCTAAAAAAAATGTTCTCATCAGCAAGCAATGATACTCATGTGAGCGATATATGGCCAGGTTGGCCCACTTGTTGTATACATATGATATGATATGCTTGTATCCAAGGGAAATGATACAATCTGGGTTACATTCTTGTAATATCAGACTGACATATCAATGCACTCAGTATCTACCTTATCATTTTCATCAAACCTATCCTATTGTTATTCTATCAAGGTGCCCGATTATTGGGTCTGATGCTATAGGTCTGAACATTTAATGCTGAATATTAGTTAAGTATAAGGTCATCATTATATGCACTGGATTTATGCTAATAACATAGAAAAATATTCATCTGGAAAGTGAAAGTAAGATTTTTGTTTTTGTCCTTTAAAAATCCGTAAAATTAACTATTTTTAAAATGCTATAGAACTTAGAACTGTTACAGCTCATAAGCATTTCTGTTAATTTACATGCTTACTAAAAATGGGGTAGTTAGGCAAAAAAAAACTGTAATTAAGGAAATGGTTTATAACTCAATCCTGGTTTGTGACATTAATGCCACATTTGTTGTTTCTTCTTGTGTCTGCATCCCAATTTAAGATATGATTGGATATTTACTATCTCAATCTATGCATGGATTTTAATGGATACTTTAAGATAATATTATGAAGGAATATTTCATTCAAATCTACATTGTATGCAGAATTGTTATGATATCTGTAGCATATAAGGGGACAGTGGTTTCAATTGCATGTACAATCAAACCTGCGAAGAAAGGTCAAGTCCGCCTCCGTGGTCGAGTGGCTAAGGTGGCTGACTGTAACCTCTAACTGATAGATGGTTATGGGTTTCGAACCCCACTACCGACCATGTCACTTACAAAAAAGAGGAAAGGTCTCTAAAGGGTGAAAAAATGTACAGTCAAACCTGTGAACAAAGGCCACCCTCTGTAATGTCAAAATGTTGACTTTATTGACAGGTGATCTTTAAATATAAATCAATGACATTTTATATAAGAATGACTTTTTAATCACTGGGTGGCCTTTATTTTCGGATATGGCCACCAGCACAGACTCAACTATATGTCCTTCCTCACTAGGGTTTAACATCACATGACCAGCGAGGGTCATTTGGGGACTTGACAAATTTGGTGACAGCTAGGTGGGATTCAAACTCAGTGTGTGGCTACTAGTCCTCTGACTGGAGAAGTCCATATTAATGCAAGGACTCGCACAAACATTTAACTGATTAATGTAGCCTTAGGTTATTGTTACCATGGTAATAAAATATCTGTGACATATGGACTTGACAACTCCCACATATTTGTGTATACAAAAAAAATGTATTATCTGTTGCCTAGAAAAAATATGTATAAATCACAAACAAGGCCTTGTGTTTGAATTGCATTCAAGTGTTTGCTCTAGAAAAATATTATCTTAGTTGGAAATAACAGTATGATATTTTGGATTAGTCAGGTCAATATATCATTTTCAAATCTCAATTCTCTGGAAAACTTGCAACAGTAACTGTTGTTTGATGCATTTTGCTATCACACACTTGGAAAAAAATTATATGCTTTTAGTGAGGCAGAAAAAACCAACAATGACAAAAGTGGAGACAATGATTCTTCCGAACTCTCTAAGATCAAAGACGGCAGATGTTCTGGTTACCATCAAATTTTAACAATTACAGTAATTTAGTCATGCCCCTCCCCCCTGTATCGATAGATTGGGGGCATATTGTTTTTGGCCTTTCTGTCTCTTTGTACCAAACTTTAACCTTGCATATAAATTCAAAATGCTTCCACCTACAGTCATCAAACTTTATATGTAGATTCCTCATGACAAGCTTCAGGACCTGTGCATTTTCAGGTCAAAGGTCAAGATAGTGTCACCCTTATTGAAAGGGCCAGTCAAGTAACGTTGGCTTATGAGACACCTATCTTTTATTCATGCAGTGCCTCCCAAAAATATTAGGCTTATGTTCGAGATATATACAAGAAGGTACTAATTATTTATGACAGAGCACTGATTGAATATGATAGACTAGATGCCATGTGTTCAAATTAATTTGTTTAAAACACTAGCCTGAATTACAAGAATGCTAATGGAAACCAACAGTTGACCACTAAATCTGAATGTATAGTTTAGAGAATGTTCACTATCTACTAGCCCCGGGCTTCATACATACAAGATAAGATCCTTGTACATTATAAACCACAGATTTCTGTATAATGTGATTGAGTCAGTATTGAGCTGATTCTTCTCTTCTATCTCATCCTCTATAAATGTCTCAGTGTCGGCAAAATCAATTATAAGAATATTACTAGAAATGGTATAATTTGATTGGTCCACTGCCAAACGCAAATGTAAGTCTGACAAAAAGTTGTATTGAATCTAAAACAAAGGGTTTGAACATGTAATGTACTCATGCTTGATTTGTTCTGAGAAAAAAACATTGTGTATATATTAGTAGTTGCAAATGCATATTCATGAATTATTTAAGTATTTGACTATTTTATGACTTTGGGAACATCTTAGCCATGTTTAAGATGAGTAATGTTTGAGGATTTTGTTTTCCATATAATAACTTTCGCAGCTGAACCCTTGCTCTATGTCAGCCATTTTTGAAAACTGAACGATAGTTCAATTTTCCATAGCCGTCATTGGCTCCGTGCATATGAATTTTGATGGGGACCAAAGTGCTTCCATTTTCTACATCCTGCATGAAATTGTTAAACTAGTTCATGTTGCAGTGTAAATTTATGTAAGTTCAGTTTCCATGAGTACTTTCAATATTTTGATTATTGCAATTAAACCATTTCTATCTAATTTTGCTGCAATGACAGAGGATGATGTCATCTAAATGCAGTTTTGTAAGTCTTCACTTCATACTCTGGTCTTATTCATAATCATGTATATGCAACAAAAACATGTTTTGTCTTGTTAACATGTGCTATTGACATTTGTCAGCTGTTTCTTACATGTTGCTTCAAAATGACGTCATATCTATATAATTATTAATATCTTACTTTCAAACATAAAAATCATATCTGAATGAGTTATGAGAATTTAGGGCATGTTGACAATATTTTAATTAGAAATTAATTGGAAATCATTAAAGCTACTGTTAACTACATAACTGGTTCTTTAGTGTCCGTCTTGTTTTAGCCTTTTATTATATACACAATTTACAGTGAAACTTATGAAGTATGTCTACAATATGAGATTTATATCCCTTCTCTTTTGAATAGTTCATCCTGGGTCTTTATTGTATGCCCGGAGTAAAGCAAAGATACATGCCTTGCTCTTTTTCCTCTTTCTAGATACATTACTTGGCTCAGTAGTTGGGATGGGAACACTGATTGACTGAATAGTGTCTCTGAGTAATTCAAAAGGTAAAGCCGGGAATCAAACCCACTTGTTTGTTTAGTAGTCCAGCTTGTTTACCACTTGACCACGGATCACTCCATCCACAGGCTTAGATTATAAACTATTGTTTCTCTTTACCATGATTTCAGCATAATAAGTTAGCATTTGTCACTCATTAATCAACATAGACAATTGATCAGCCGTTAAATATCAATCCTTTATGAGGTATGGGGTCTCCACGGAAGAAAAGTGCATTTTTATGAGGTAAAGGGTTAATAAACATTGCAAATTAAGATTGTCCCTTATCATATTTTGTAATTGAATTCATAACAACATTGACATAAATACATTTGACTCTTTAGTCTTATTTCTCGCATAGTTCAAGATCAAACTCAATGAAACTGTTTGGAGATCTGTCTCAAGAATACAGCCATTTCATTGGTCAATTCTTAAACTTTGATTCAAAACAACCAATCAGATGCTTCATTTGAATGGTCTTATGTGTGACCTCCAGAAGTCAATGGTTGTCACTACTTGATGATAATTTTATGACTATGGAGTTTATTTATTACTAGTCATATCTTGATTTTATTGACCCGTGTCAATAATTATTCTGATACCTTAAGTATGTGCTGGACATCTGAGATTCTGTTCTCACTTATCGAATACTTGTCATTTGATTGGGAAACCATTGTATGCAGACACATCAAGAACTCTGGTTGATATTGATCTAATTGACAAATCTGTATGATGTACAGATTCATTGTTTGATAAATAAAGTCCTGTTTGGTAGAAAAATAGTGCGGCCAGGTCGTGGTCCAGTGCACTGGATGTGTAATCTGGTGATTTGAGTTTGATCCAGTGCACTGGATTTGTAACCTGGCAATTCGAGTTTGATCCAGTGCTCTGGATTTGTAATATGGTGATTCGAGTTTGATCCAGTGCACTGGATGTGTATCTGGCAATTTCAGTTTGATCCAGTGCACTGGGTTTGTAACTTGGTGATCTGAGTTCGATTTCCTATCACGTCAGGTCATACCCTTCCATGTAAGTTTAACAAAACTGTTGATTTTTCCTCCACATGTGGAGAAGCTGCTGTTACCTTGTTGAAGGGTAAAGTTAGTACTGGTTAGAATACCATCCAGGAAAACTCGTTAAGTGAGTCGGTCACTGTTAATATACAGCTGAAAAATTGTTGAAAAATGGCATCAAATCCAAATAAATAAATAAGAGAAGTAGTGCTTAGATTGTCTTATTGATATGCATACTTATAGACTTTGATCTCGTGTTCATAAAAGTAGTGTATCCGAGGCAGATTAGAAGTAGCTATCAGTGCTGTTGATAAATTTTTATTCTTCCTAATATTTGTGTGTGTTCCTGCATTTGATCATATTTTCATATTAGTAATGCTCTATTTGAAAGTTTTTTCGCATCAAATAAAACAGAGCATCTTACCTTGTGGCTTGACTTGTAGCTTCCTACAATACTTAAATTAGTTTAAATGTATTTTTTGTTATTAATTCTTGATCTGCTCTGCCAGAGTAATAATAAATCTAAATTCTGACTTTAATTAAAACTCCAGAATTCTCGATATTATGAACATTGAACCTGTGAGGCAACTCGTTATATCTTTTGCGGATTAGGCACAGATTGTATTGATAAAATATGTTTTTTTCATATCTTGCAATTAGTTAAAGCAATGCAGTGTTTTGTTATTTTCTGATGTCACAAATTTTTGGAAAAAGTAACAAAGTTCATTTATGCTAAACATCACATCAACAAATCGAGGGTTTAGTGCAATACTGTCATAACTTGTTCTTATTTCAATATGAGTTACGACAATGTTGCGCTGAACCCTCAAAATGTTGTTTTTGTGCATGCGAGGTAATCAGAGGAATTATTTTTGTATTTAAAAGCTGTGCGTGGCTGAAGGGCAAGTTTTAACTGAAAATTATTGTATCTATTAACTTTAATTGTCTATTAATTCTCACTGAAGGAGATTGCTCTTGAATGATATTAAAATATATCAGTGGCATTGTTCTATGTGAGGAATGTGTTATTTTTGCTCTATAATGACAAGATTTGAGTCATAAATCCAAGCTATCTACAGTATTTTAACATATATTTTGATATTGTGGACTTCTTATATGGTACATGGTTATTCAAATTTTCCTGTTTAAATGAAGGTAGTGGAATTACAACTGCTGGTTGATGTATTTTTCCCTGCTATAAATCCAATCTTAGAAAAAAACTTAAACTAAATAAACACTTGACTATGGTTTGATGAAATAAAAGTCAAAATTGTTGAACATGTAATTATCAATTGGTTATGATACATTGAATCTATTAGATAATTAGTTTTAATCAAAATAACACAGTAAAGGTCATTGATCAATACATATCGAAAAAAAAAAAAAATTATTATTAAATGTAAGCCATACATTGGAAAGGCAAGATTGGTGTTATACCTTAGAGAGTTTTAACGAAAATCACTCATTAATGTCACATTGTTTGAATCAGTAATTTTGATTATTATAGTATAGGCTGGCATTACCCTGTCCCCTTTAATAATTATGCAATCATCATCGTGTTAGATTATCTTAACTTTATTAAAATATGATAATCGGTGATAGATAACTTAAGTCAGCCATTTTGATAGTTACAAGAAAAAAGCAGTACAAATTGTTGCACTGATAAAGCCATTTTGATAATTATAGGAATTTTTTAAGAACAAGTTTTTGTTGCTTACCCCTGTCAAATAGTTCATAGGCATCCTTCATGAACTATTCATGAAAATTACAAGAAAAAGTCATCTTTTCAAGAAATCTATTCAAAGGGGTACTGGTATCTTGATTCTAGAATATGTTGTCATGAAATGTGATT
Organism: Lutraria lutraria; assembly: GCA_964023205.1. Classification (NCBI taxonomy): domain Eukaryota; kingdom Metazoa; phylum Mollusca; class Bivalvia; order Venerida; family Mactridae; genus Lutraria; species Lutraria lutraria. The sequence goes on along the minus strand of OZ026851.1, from coordinate 8,708,620 downwards.
GTCATCAGCCATATTTAATTCTTATCTTGTAATTATAATGAACATCATTTCAGATAAAGCTTACAACATTTATAATGACACACCAGCAGTCTGTGTCAACAGAACAAATACCATTTAAGTAGTGAATCTGTCGCTGTATTATTTTACAAGGATTATAACGCTATAGAATTTATTGTCAGTGTAGTTCACATTTCATTGTCAAATATCGCTATAGTGATTGTAGCATCTCTTATAGTTCTTTTATTGTTAATGCCAGGAATTTTAGATTCAACTTAGTGGCAATACTCAGTTAGAGTTCTGGATTCTCTGTGTGAGGTTACCATAGTAATTAGAATACTTTCTTGTCAAGTCCTGCCTTAGGGATATTTTCAATGTTATATTTTATCAGTGCTTTTACAGGATTTTGTAGCTGCATTTTGTGGTATTATGATGGATTTTATGTTACGCTGTGATTTTTTTGCAACTTATTTATTGATAAATTTTTTAAAAAGCCTAATTAGGCGGTTTTTAAAAAGACCTAAATTTTGAACAATGGGTGGATTTGTTGCATTTTTGTCTTAACATTATATGCTTGCTCTGAAACTAAAAGCTGGAATAACGAGGGGGAAAAATAAAAATTACACTAATTAATTTTGAGCAGGAAAATTTCTCTGTTGGTCCCATTACTGTAAACAATATTTTAAGGTTGAATGCTTAATATTTCCTATTTTTTATAACATTTCAATAATTGAATAATTGATTTATGATGGGATTTAAAATTTATGGATTTGTCAAAAAAAAATTTCTATAAATCTGTTAAGAATTTCTTTCCTCTTATACTTTTCTTTAAGATAATCATGACAGTTAGATTTACACCTGAAAGTGAAGGAAAAATATGTTATTTTCAAACATTGTATGATGTTATGAATGTGCGACTGGTCTGTTAGTAGTGTTAATTTCAGGATGGTTAAATACGTAAGCTATGTATACATTTAATTATCACATCTTGCTAGAAATAAATAGATGTAAATTGATACGAACACTTGACAACCTGCTGACTGTTGTTATGAGTATACATATTCTGTATGTGACAGCATATTTCAATATCAACCTTGTCTTGTCAGTGATACAATACTAGGTAACTGTTTCAACTTATTAATTAAGAAAGCACTGACCGTATCAATTAACATAGTTTTTTTTTAAAGTTTGTATTTGTTGACAATGTTGAGAAGTTAGGATAAAGTGCTAGTCTGTGAATGTTGTGTTTACAGGAATATGAATCTGCATATTTCATCATTCAACTTGTAACATATGTGAATTTGACTTTAAGCTAACAGTGTTAACGACATTCTAATTTACTTCAATTAGTTGTTGTGCTTATAAATAACGGACATAATTAAAACATGTACATTAAGCTGTGATAGAAGATTCTAATATTGACTGAATATTGAGGTTATATGTTTTTTAAGACATTGCTAATCCTTCCAAGAATTGATCTCTGTTTCTGGAGAAAAAGTGTGATTTAGAAATTTTAACAATAACAAATTATCGCAAGTTTGACGGTTTTTAATTTCTTGTTTGCTTAGAAATATGACTTAATGAAGATTTGATGTATTCAATAACACACATCAATTCTCAGGAAGCAGTAATTGTGTACGCATTTGTAAAAGCTTGACAAAAGTGGAATATTAATTTTCTTATAAATATAACGTTATACGTGAGAAGTTGCAGAATGATGAAGAAAATGGTTGCCAATAATGGGGAGACATATTATGTGTGTAAGTAGAATCTATTAGTTCTCTATATAAAACTGGAGCACTGCCTGACAGTGGTATAATGTAGTGGTCTCTGACTAGTTATCACTAGCCCCTCACTGCTGCGAATTCTTCTTATCCTTTTGGATCACTGACTTCAAATCACTATAACCTCTCACTGATAGAGGGTTGTGGGTTTGAGCCCCGCTACCGACCATGTCTCTTTATGTGAGAAAGTAGGCAGTTGCTTACAGAGGATGGGAGTCTAGTACTGGTTCTTTCCAGGAACGATGGTTAGGTGAACTGTTAGCCTCATATGACTCTGACTTCTGAAAAGGGGTGTAAAACTTGAAATAATCAAAAACAAACACATATCCCTATGGAGATCAACTTTCTCATGTGAGGAAAAAAGCTTGCTTACAGAGGGCTGATGGTTTCATCCAGGTATAAGCATGCAGGGTTTTCCTTTAACAATGACACACTAATTGTTGGTGCTAAATGATGTGACTGTAAAATTATGATATAAAGTAAAACTTCAATTAGCAAACATCTCAATATCAGTTATTTTCATGCATATGGTTCACTATCAATTTACCTTGATGAATACACCACTCCATTATTAAGACCGCCTTATCTGATCAAAGGTGGTCATATTATTGAGATTATGTTAAAATATAAACAACTACAGAACAACCTCTCCAGAGCGGCCATCTCTTGAGCAACAACCTCCCTTCAACAACAGCATGATATTTGCCCACTGTACGATATAAATAATTAATTCAATCTCTCCAGAGCAACAACCTGTCAACAACCTCTCAACAAAAACAACAACATAATTTTGCTACCCAAAGGATGTTGCTTTGGAGAGTTTGCACTGTAGTTATTTGATAACTTGATTTAAGACTTGTTCTGTAAGATTTTCATTTGCTTATGTAGCACTTATGCTTAATTGACAATAACTCCCTGGATCATTATGTTACATGTGTCTTAATACTTGTAAGACAAAGGAAACATTTATAAAGTCAGGGTTATTGTTTGAATAACTACAAGTTTTATCAATCATTTATTACCAGTATTTTGGAGCATTCTTTTGCCAAAATAGAAACAATTGGCAGCTCATCTGAATAATCTGTTAAGAAAATAGCTGAGATTTGATGTCTGTACTTGGAGAATATTTGACAGTGTATGCTATGGTCTGATGGTAAACTCTGACACGCACTATATAGGATCTGACAACTGTAAGCCTTACTTTATGTCAATCCTCTCAATATTACATTCAATCAGACATTGTTAGCATACTCTTCCTGTCAGTACCAGCATCACAACATTCCCAGCCCTTTGGATGGTTCCCATCTCTGCATTATTCATTGCTGGTTCAAGATCATGCATTTACCATCTGTACATATAATTTCTGGTTGGTTCCGATTTTTACATCATATTCATTGCCCATGTTTCTGTCTCTGTTTTTAAGATCGGTACCATCTGTACATATAATTTCTGGTTGGTTCCCATTTCTGCATCATATTCATTCCTGGTTCCAGTCTCTGAGTTAAAGTTCCATTACCATCTGTATTTGTGGTTGGTTCCCATCTCTGCAGCATATCATAATTGCTGATTTCCATCTGTACAAGTGTTGTAAAAAGTGGGGGAAAATCTTTATATTTCTGTATAAAAAGATATTAAATATCTATAATTGTGTTTGTTTTACAGTTAATATATACTGCAATAATTAAGTTCATTATAGCGGTATTGCATATTAATGGTAATTAATTGATTTTCATATTTTCCAAATGAAACAAACATATTATATTATACACAAATATATATATTATTATCTACTTTATTTTTATTGCCATACAAAGATTTTCTGTTTTCAAAGTTGAGTTGTTTCCCTTTGTTAATCTTTTGGCAGTCCAAAGTTCATATGGCGCTAATATAGTGATTGGCATTCAGTCATTCCTGACATTTCTTACACAGACTGGTTTTGTTTCCAGAGAAAAAGACTGGCAATTTGATTGGCTCTGACATGTCCATGGAAACAACTAAACATAAAGAATTTAACTACCAAATAAATAAAAGTCCTGAGAGTACTCATGGAAACTGAACTTACATAGGATTGCACTGCAACAGGAAACAGGAACCAGTATAATAATTACATGGTGGATGTAGAAAAACATTGTACTTTGGCCTACATCAAAATGTATGCATGCTGACCAAGTGAAAGCTATAGCAAGATGAACTATCGTTCATTTTCCAGCGCACATTTTAATTAAGCATTCATTTCTTTAGTTAAATACTCAAGATATTTAAAGTTTGTGCCAAATAATTGATGAATTTACAATATTGGAAAAGAAACTAAAATGAGTTTCAATTTCCTGCCAAATAATTAGTCAGCAGGTCTGAAATAACAATTCATGGCCTAAACATTATTTGATGTGATAAACATGGATGAATCAAATAAAAATCTGGGGACCAAAAACTTGAAAATTGAAGCTCTCCTCCCACAGAAGCTATGATATATTTTGGGCTTATTTCATTACAGGGAGAGAAATGTTTTTTATAATGTAATACTTGAGACTTGTGGTCTGATTTTATTCTGAGAACTCTGGTCTCAGGGGAATATGTTTAATCTTGCAAAAATGTCTCATTCATGATTGAAGATGGCCATTTCATAGTGGCTTGTTGTGAAACCACATCTGAATGTGTATTAATGCTGTCAAATACCGACATTGATAAGAACAAGTCATTTTGGCTCCATTTCCAGATAGTCTTTTGTTGCTGTAAGGTCTTGTATTCATTGCTATATTGCACCATTTACCTCCGAAAGCTGTAGTCTTAGCTTTTATAATCCTGTTAAAACTCAGATTTGCACTAAGATTTTAAGTGTGAGGTCGGACCTATTTAACTTGTTTAAACCCTTTCAGCTTGAAAAACGGTTCATATAATATGGAACACCCATGGGTGGCCGGCGGGCAGTGTCCACAAAGGTCTTATTATGGCAACACACAATGTCATGGTTCTGGTGGCGTACACAACGGTGTCTGCTCTCTTTTTCAAACAGTTTATTCGGATCCTCACCACACTTAATGGAAATGTTTATGGCTATAAGACCTCGGTCAAGTTTGATAACCAGCCCAATTGGCCCGGGCACTTCTGAGTTATGGCCCTTGATGCTTTGAAAAGCAAATTTTAACGGGCGTATTTTGTGACATGGAACTCTTTGTTTATCTTGATATAAGCATTACTTGACTTTTATCAGTAAAAAAAACGCAAAACTAACAGATTGCTAGAACAAGAAAGATTCCTTTTTGTAAACGATTGGTTCGCAATATTTTTGTGTTTACAAGGTATAATCTTCTCTTGATCATGTCTATTGGAAATGACTGCAGTTTTCTTACTTGATTTTATTGGTTTCCATGTTCTGCCTTCGATCAGTTTTAACACTGAGTTGCATTGCAGATAATTTAGAATTTTGCATGTAATATGTTGCGAGCTTGTTGAATGATAACTTAATTAAAGATAACATTTATTACTTAGCATGGCCATTGTATTAAGAGGTTTTTGCTTCTCCAAACCTTCCAGAAATCATGTTAAATTTGTGTTATGAGCAAGTTGCTGTATAAGACTCCCATCTTATTTTCTATTTCACTATTTCCCTTAAAAAAATTCCTCATCATTCCTCGATGTTTCATATGAATTTACAGCTTTTGAAATTTTGTAGTTGTTGAAGTTTTGCAGTCTACAAGAGAATTATATTTGTGTCTGTGTGCAAACTTATAACCGATTTTGGAAGCTGAATGATAGTTCAGCTTTTCATAGCCGTCACTGGATCGCTCAGCGCCCGTGTATTTTTATGTGAATCTTAAGTACAGTACAACCTCTCCAGAATGGCCCTCTGTAGAGCAACAACCTCTATAACAACACCTTGAAAATTGCCTAAGCTGATATTTATTATAATTTAACCTCTGTAGAGCAACAACCTCTCTATAACAACACCTTGAAAATTGCCTAAGCTGATATTTATTATAATTTAACCTCCGTAGAGCGACAACCTCTAAACAACAGCCAATATTTGCAGCTCCCACAGGGTGTTGCTCTATAGAGATTGTACTGTAACTATGTTTTCTACATCCACCATGCAATTGTTAAACTGGTTCCCATTCCGTCTACGTAAGTTCAGCTTCCATGAGTACCTTTATTGTTAATTAAAGCGTGTAGTTTTTGATGATATTGATAAGAATCCGATCAATGTACTGATACTAAAAACATCAAACGAAAGATTAATTGTAAGTCATGCTATTATCTCGAGGGTTCAGCGCAACACTGTCCTAACTTGTTCTTATTTCAATACGAGTTACAACACTGTTGCACTGAACCCTCGAATTCTGTTACCAAGAATATTTGGTAATGCTTCTTATGGTAATGATGGTAAAGAAAATTGTTTCTAGGACCAAATATGGAAACATACAATAAAATATGGACTACAAATAGAACATTGTCGTGACAACAAATACTTTTCACACCAAATCAGAAAAATGTTAACATAACCATGGTATTAGTTTCAGAAATATAATAAGAACAAATAATGTTTTATTTTCGAGGAGAGACTTTAGTTGATTTATTGTTACCCATTTATTCAGCTTTCAGTATCAATGGATTTGGTAATTCCAATCAATTTGTGTTTGCCTCTTTAATGAAAATGGTGGTTAACATTTTTTTAGAGACATTATGTTTGAAGATGAATGTTTCAGATGGTTGTTGAGTGTTTATTTGATCTTTTTGTCCATTAATTTGCTGCTAAAGAATGAGAACTGAACATTATGTTTTGTCTTCTAAGATAAGGCAATAGCAAGTAGAGTATCCAGAATACTGGAATACTTGTATTATCCCGATTTAAAAGCCAGAAATGAAGTGCCGACGCTTGCCATTTCTGAGATTGTCAGGATCGCAGTGTGTCAACTTCAGGAAGTGTAAAGTAAAATATTGCTGCGTTCCTCAAGTCAGTCTAGAATGTACCTCAACTTGTAGTTTGCACTGTAAAATTTCGTTGTTTACCATGTTCACTTGTCCTGTTATTTACCTTTGGGATGGTAGTACTGTATGTTTTGGGAAGATGGGATTTTTTGTGGCCCCACCACATTGTTATTGTACAGTACAGTTTGGGTGATTTGTCCGAAAATCGCCACAGAATTAAAATTGCGCTAAGCCACAGGTAGATCGTTCAAGATTTGACATTCGCGTTCAGAGCTACGATGATTGACAGTGACTGTCACCACTGAAAGCTAATAATTTGCGGTGGATTTATTCAAAACTAAAAAATTTGTTGTCAATAACAGTGTTATTCACACATTATTTAATTGCGCTTTTGTGAACAAATTGTTACCTGATAAGTGTGAAAAATTAACGTTGACATAAATTATAATCAACGAGTGTTGAGAACTTAATAGTATATTATTGCGTGAAATAATATTACATGTAAACAGTGGACTGGTTTTATTGATTAGAGCACTGAGCCACACAGTTAAAATGAGAAAAAGCAACTCGGTCTAAATAATGATTCTGGAACTATACGCAGCATATATAAAACAGTAAAAATAGACATATGAATCTCGCCCTGTATGCTGCATTTGTAAAACATGGCTACACAGTGTACAAATTCGCTTAGCAATTAGCCGGTTTTTCTACATACTTACGTCAAGAATGGGATTTCCAACTTGACAAAATTTAATCAGATGCCTGGATTTCTGTCTGTCTTGGCTGACAGTAGTAAGTGATAAATCCTTAATTATCTTAAGATTCTCAAAAAATATCATTTTAGCTACTTGAGAGTCGGCTTTAGACGTTCACGAATCACCGTGATACTTAGCGCTCAAAGACTACTGTATGATAAAAAGTCATAAAACGCAGTGAATAGCGACATTGCAGTGATTCGCGTTTTTTTCTTCAAGATAGATGCCACGAAGAAAATCACCAATACGGATGATAAATTGCTGATTACGTGCGGGGGAACATGATTTTCGGACAAATCACCCAAACCGTACTGTATGTATCCATTATATGGTCCTATTAACAATCCTCTTCACCACATTAAAAAACAATTGTCTACATGATCACATATTTAACTAGATTATGAAACCTGTGAAGATTTAAAAAAAACTTTGCAAATTGTTGCTTCCATCAAGCTAAGTAAACTTCCACCTTTGAATAATGGCTACAATATTGTCAAAGACTCTCTATATCACACTTTCAATGATTTATAAAAACTAACCTTCAATTAAACGCCAGTTATGCTGTAAAGGTGTAAAAATTCTCTCCTTTTGGTGGCCTTTGCTTGCAGGTTGCTTTTTACCAAGATTGAAAGAGATACTTGATTTCCACCTTGTCATACCTTTGAATCAGCTGACATTTTGGTAAAAGGTTTCGCTGACCATAAATTTCCAATGGTGCCCATGTGGTATGTTGTAACATACATTTTTCGCTGCTTATTGTTTATGTAGTGCGTGGTCTTGTATGGTGTATGTCAAAAAAAAAATTCACTTTAAGGTGACATTTAAGACCCTTTTGTTTTCTCAGTTTTCTGTTATATTTGTAAGTCTGTTAATATATTTGCACTTTGCTAATACAAATATGAGAAACTTAGAAAAAATTATCGATTTTTGTGTGACCTCTGACTTTGTATGGTTTGTCTATCCATTAGCTTATTTTTGACTGACCAATGAATAATTACCCTCAGTGATTTATCAATCAATGTGAGTGGATTATTTGCCAATCACAGAACTAATCATGCTATATATCCTGAGAACTATTTTTCTTGTGGAAAACAATTTCCTGAATATGATTGCCCAAATTGGAAAGTCAAAAAATGTAGTCATTTATCAATTTATAAGGTGTTTATTAGTGTCTTGGGTCTGGTTCCCTGTTTCTTTGTATACATGTGTGAAATCATATTTGTACATGTTAAATCACATTTGTATGTGATACGCCGGAAATACTTGGCGATGCTGTTTTTGTTTGAGCAATGCTCTCATTTTCTGAATATTACTACAAAAGTCTTATGAATTAACTCATATGTTTGTATTGGGGCTAAATGCTGTTTGGTTAACAGGACTGACCTGTTCTTTAATCTGCATGAATGGTAACTTTCCCACTGAAATTGTGAGTCGGAGCCTGGAGAAAATTTCATTGTTATATCTACAGACAGATTGTCCGGTAGGAAACTTTGCCACACCCATGTTTTGTTTACACATGTCTCCACTCATCCTGTGCTCAATGGACAAAGCTTGCAAGATCAGGTGTGATGAAGAAGACTGTGAAAAATGTTTGAAGACTTGTTGAAGGAAAATAATAAGGTGTCAGTTTATATGGCGATATAATGAAATTTGACCAGAAAAGTCACAGGTTGCTTATAAGTTATTTAGATGTTTACTTCCAGACTTGATAAATACTGCAATCCTTCTTGTTGAACTCCCATTAGTCGGAAATATTTGTCAGCTCGTTAAAAAATTATGCTGACTTGAAGAAGAGGCTATAGACTATGTACACAGCCATAAATTGTCCAGTTTCTGATAATTAATTGACATTACTGGCTCCATCAAATTGAGTTTGTGTCTCAAATTCTGATATCTTATCTGAAATCTATAACATACAATTAAACAATTAGTTCATCCAAGTTAATTAGTCAACATTAGTCATTAATTTCCAATTAACTATTGATTGAACTGTAAATGGATGGATTGGCAGTCCACAATAAGGTCATGTACAGCTCACAGCCTCCATATTGAAATAAATCTTCCCTAGTAATATACATTCATATTCTTAATTTCACAGCAAATGAACTTGAATTAGTTTACGCCAATAGTTGATTGGCTCTTTGAGTTCCCAGGATGTCAATTGATACTGATCTAACCTTCTTTGTTGAACTGATGACCAGTAATGGTGAACTCATTGTAGTTATGACGGTATTTGGGTGTCATTGGAAACTTAACAAATAGCCGTCATTCTTGTCGACCATGAATTTTGATGTATACCAAAGTACTATATTTTTCTACATTCGCTATACAATTGATAAACTTGTTCCTGTTACATGTTGCAGTGCAAGTCTAGATAAGTTCAGTTTCCAATAGTACTTGCAGTACTTTGATTTTTCTGGAAACTGCTTTGTCCTCAATAGTTATACAGTGTTGATTTTTAGCTCACCTGATTCATCAGGATTGATGAATGTCCGGCGTAAGGTGTCCAGCCATAATTAGTTTGCTAACACTCTAGCATCCACAGCTCTTAACCGATCGTGATTAAACTTGCTCACAATGTATATGGCCACAATGTCTCGGCTAAGTTTGATTATGGGCAAAATCGGACTTGTCCAAATTCTTTGGTTATACACATTTACTGAAAATAGGATTATGATTGGTGAAAGAATGAAGGCGCTAGAGTGTAAACAAGCTGAAATATAGCAAATCTTCAAAGTCAAGGGCCATAATCTTTAAGTTCTGGTCCGATTCCCCCATAATCAAACTTGTCCAAGATCTTTTGGTTAGACACGTTTACTGAAAATATTATTAAGATTGGTGAATAAATGAAGGTGCTCGAGTGTAAACAAGCTAAATATAGCAAATTTTCTATGTCATATGGGCCCGTAACTCTTGAAGTTATAGTCTGATTTTGGCCATAATCAAACTTAGCAGAGACATAGTGGCCATATACATTGTGACCAAGGTTGATCACGATTGGTTAAGAGCTGTGGATGCTGGAGTGTAAACAAACTAATTGTGGATGGACGACGGACATTCATTGATCCTAAAAACAATTTATTTAAGGATGGCTTAACTCTGAAGTGAATGCTCTCTTTTGTCCTTAAAACTGGAAAGTTGGCAAGAAAAAACAATGGAAGCTGAAATCAGTTAATGAAATGTCATCAGCCATGAAATGTTTCTTGGTAAATTGTGAGAAATGGTTCGAGATCTCAACTTTATCTGGACAGTTTTACTGACCGTAAGAGAATTCATTGGCTTTTTGCCTAGGCTTTAAGGTAATTAATTATTTCCAGGTTGTCAGGCATATCACTACTATGCCTGAAATGACCAATGTCTTTTTCTCCCTTTAGTCATTTGTAGAATGGCAAGGATCAGTAATCAGAACTATTCAATGATTTACCCCAATACATCATTGTCTTTTGGAAGGATATTATCAAAAATAATGTAATGACCTCTCCAAAGCAACACACTTTAGGAATTGCATAAGTTTGTTTTTAAGAGAGGTTGTTGCTGTAGAGAGGTTAAATAAATAGTTCAATCGTATTGTGAGCAAAAAATCATACTGTTGTTGAAGGGAAGTTGTTTCTCTATAAAGGGCTGCTCTGGAGAGATTGTTGCTCTATAAAGGGCTGCTCTGGAGAGAATGTTGCTCTATAAAGGGCCGCTCTGGAGAGATTGTTGCTCTATAAAGGGTCGCTCTGGAGAGATTGTTTCTCTATAAAGGGTCGCTCTGGAGAGATTGTACTTTGTATACAGTAAAACCGCTTAAAACCGGACTCCCTGAAAACCAGAATTACCTGAAAATCAGACGATTTTTCAAGTCGATTTTTTCTGAATTTATCAAAATTTCTCTGAAAAACAGAATTCTCAGAAACCTAAACTTTTAGCCCGTTCTGGAAGTGGTCTGGTTTTCAGTGATTTAACTGTATAACGTTGTTGGTCTTTAACTTAGAGAAAGACAAACATTATCAGAGAATATTTGATCAATTTTATTTTTCATACCTGATTGTTTTTGCCCCCACAATGGAGCCACAAATCAAAAGGTGGTTAATGTTGATCATCCTTACAGTTAAGCTAGAATTCATTTACATTTATGTATGTGTGATTTAGCAGCATGATATGTTTGGAATCCTTATATTGATCCATTGTTAGACCTCACTGTTTTCTGTCACTGTCTGTGGTGTTGGTAGTATCATTATGCAAAGAATTACGACATTATACACCCTAGCATCAGCATTGTCTGGTCTAGAAATTACCATCGAGTTTCAGTGAGTACTTGGTGTTTTTTATTGCCTTTTTTTGCTGAAAACCATTCGATAGACCTGTTTGATTTTTTATAAAAAAAGGAAAGTGATTACATAAAGATACACCAAAATGTTTAAAACACTCCTTAGACCCTGCATATGGTAGAGATAATTTAATTCCTCTAAACCTAAGAAAAGCAGGTTTTTAAAGAGAAGTTTAGTTATCTCCACCATACTATCAAAATCATTCTTACACCATTGCACTAACTTGAGTGTACAAAAACCTTTAGTTCAATTTGCAGCTAGAACAAAGCCATTGAATACACCTTTGATTATTGTCTTGCACTAAGAATTGCACTTAGTTTAAGAGCACTTGAATAGGCCACATACGAATTTAATTGGTTAGCTCACAAAATGAAATAGCCACTTATTATAACAGATGAATTTAATGAATTTTGAATTAAACCTTCAATTGTTTAAATATTTACTTATTGAATTAATAACTCCTGTTGCCATGCTCAGACAGTACTTGGTTTGTATTGTAATTGGTTTGGGGTTTAGAAGAGACAGTGCGTGAGTGTCCTTGCCTACTCCTAGAACATATTGGAGCATGCATGTGAACATTTTGTTTAGATTTGTGTCAGAAATGAGTGACATTATGCCTATTTAGAGAATGTAAATAAATGCAAATTGATTTTATCACGGTTCTTAAATCTTGATATTATATCAATTAAGAACGTATAAAAATAGAAAAGTCTCATTGTCATGAAATCATTATGCACTCAACATAGCTTTAATCACCCCTTGTATCTTGGTATACTGCTTAAAGTAGAAAAAGGAAGGGATAGTTGTTAAAGTCCCATGTTTAGACATACATCCAATAATCTTGTGTAATGGTTCCCTGACTTTAGGAGGGAGGATGAAATAAGTAAGTGGCAAATTATGAATAGAGTTCATTTCTTAATGTCATCAATGCTTGAATGAAAAAAATGAAAATACAACTGTGTCAGGGCGTGTTGGTAGATTAAGGAGAAAACTCAAAAAAGCGGAATGCAGTCACACCTGTGAACAAATGTTGTCTTTGGGAAATACAATAATGTGGCCTTCATTGATAGGTGGGCTTTATTTGGAGGTAATTTTGTTTTAAATGATCAAAGATTGATTTTTAAAAGAATGGCCTCTGTTCACAGGGTGGTCATTATTTGGAGATGGCCACTAATACAGGTTTGACTGTAAACAGCATTCTCTTCAGGCCATTGTCCTTACTTACGACCGTATATAAACTAAGTTTTGAAGAGATTCATCCATCTCTCTCATAGACATAAATGTAATAATAAGAGATATTGAAGCAGTAGGTAATTTTCTATCTATGATTGCTACCGATTTATCATAGTGTCAATGTAATTGAATGTCCAACAAACATTGTTGTTTTGATTTAACAAATGTAAGATTATCAATTATTTATAGCTAGCTATACAAGTACAGTTCTTGATTGATTCTTGAGATAATGGTATATCATGTATTCAGTGTTCCCTCTCTTGGAACAAGTCTTTGCAGAGATGAGCAACTTGATTGATCTAGATAGTTAGTAGATCAGTATTATATATTATGTTCCTGCAGTTTGTATGGACATGTATAAATTAGTTCTTGGTACCATAACTAAATTGGTCTTTTGTATTTCGTCTTGTTGACCATTTTAGTTATGGAATTGTCCGCTTTCAAAGTCAACAGCTTAAGACGCTTGTTCATGCGTCTATTGCAGCAGATCATTTCACATGGATTCCAGAACTCTACAGACTAAATCCAAAGCATTTACAAGGAAAATTTTGAAAAAAAAATAGGCAATATATTTGATACCTTTCGCCTATTGAAGGTATATTTTAGGTCATGTTGATAGATTATACTATAATTCGTCGCTCTGTACACAAGTTTTACAGAATTTGTGCATTAAATAGGAAAATGAACTAACTCAGATTGAGTTGTTTACCTGTTAGCTAAGAACAAGTGGCTTTGACAATGAACTGCAATGTACTAATGCATACGTATCATCGTCAAAGACCTTCGACTATGTATGAATATGTGCCATGAAATTTATTTTTTTGTTTGTTTGTTACAATTTGTTTGTTTTTCGCACAAAAGTTATTCATTGTTTACAATGTTCAGAACCTTGTGTCTGTATAATGACTGTACAAACCAAAATTGTTGGAGGAATGTTCAAATGTGCTCATTTTGTCAAATACCCCAATATAGCTTAGTTATTTGGAGATGTGTACAGACATACATATAAAAGATATAAAAACATTAATGTTAGATAGTCTATGTATCAGTGTGGGTCAGATTATTTATTGTGCCCTATTTGAGATCTTAGTTTTCATCCAAACAGCAGCCCGTCAATATGTTGTATTACAAAAACTGCTGATTTTACAAAACACTGAACAACAACATATGTCACCATCCTGTTAATTGTTGCTATGATATTTATCTTTGTAATCCTTTGTTGAACAGCTCATGGTCGTATCTCATTGAATTCATATGCACTTAATTGTTTTCCAATATGCGAATAAATAAAGATACTATTTAATACAAAATCAATTAGTGGCTGCATTTTTCCCCCTTGAAACATTCACTTACATTAAGAATCATTTTACATGCAATTTATTGCCTCAATGGCTACGCAAATATTGTATATCAGGAAATAAAAAAATATTCTATTAATATTTTGCTTTGATTTAATGACAAGCTTTAAATGTTATTATCAAAGCTTTCCATGGTCATGTTTATTAATGTTTATTATCCGTTGAACATTATGGGTTGGTTAATTGAGGTAAATCATTTAATTGAGCTATTTAAAGTGTTTATGTAATGGTCTATGAACTTAATTTGCTGGAAAATAATTCTGTTTGAAAAATGACTCTTTACTCATGCTATGCATCATAGTATGTCGCTGATTGCTTTATTAGTTACTGATTGAACGATAATTCAGCTTTCCATAGCGGTCTCTCGCACGACGCGTATGATTTTTGATGCAGACTGAAGTACTCATTTTTTTCTCCATCAGCTATGCAATTGATGAACTAGTTCCCATTCCATGTTGTAGTGCAAGTCAATATAAGTTCAGTTTCCATGAGTACTTTCAGTACTTTGATATTGCAGTGTGTTTACTAGGTTAATTGTATGTCATTCCTTCCTTCTATGTCTGCCTTTATAAAATAATGTCTGTACACATGTCAGTTTGCTGCGATTACACGTTTAAACATCTACTGAAATAGTCCTAATCTAACCTACTATGTAAATTTCTGGGAGATTTCTATTAAATTTGATTCAAGTGGGCCAAGTCAGTCATGTAATATGATCTATACTGTAATGTTAGAGATGAGCATGGTCCTCTTGTTTCATGCCTTATAATTTCATAATAACTTTAATATTATTTCCAGGGCAATGATAATCATTAGAATAATGCAATCATGCAAGAATTGGTTGTGGATTATTCCAAGCTGTAACTTCTCATCTTCACTATAATTACTCAAAGTGGTTGAAAATCAATGCCTTAAAACATTGTTTCTTCCTTTTTACTGCACTGAAACCCTGAGTGATAGAAGTCATTGAGAATAAAAATTAATTATTTGAAAAAAATCGAGATGAGCCTGATTGCAGTGTAGGAGAAATTGAAACTCAAACGCGTTCTTTGATGTTATGAACTATTTGAAACTCTGAGACTGCCAGAGTACAGCACAACATCTGTAGAGCAACACACTGTCGGAGCTGCAAATATAGACCATTGTTTAGAGGTTGTTATGCTCTACAGAGGTTAAATTTGTAGTACATATCAGCTTAGAGAAATTGTGAAGTTGTTGTTATAGAGAGGTTGTTGTTCTACAGAGGGCCACTCTGGAGAGGTTGTACTATAGTTATAAGTAAACTGTTGCATAAGTTCTGTTGTTGCATTAATTATACATATTTTTTTAACAAACTTGAAATTAGGCTTCCTTTGAAATAGTTACGCTTTAATGTTCTTTGTGAGATTCTAAGTCAGTCCAATGTTCAATTTATACGGATTTAAAACTTCGCCAATTAGGGAATCTGTTTCAAATTGTAATGTATGGTTGGAAGGTTTTAATTTCAAAATGCTGATTAAACAAATGCTTCCCCTGCAATTGAGCCAAAAATGAAAAGTCTTTATAGATGTAAGTAATTCTGTTTTTATTTCCATGTTATCTCATACATACGTCAATATACTTGGTTTTATACAGTATTACCCTCGGGGATATTATAGTCTTCACAAGATGAGTGATATCGGGAAATAATTCTACGAAAGGAAACCATGATTGTCGTTTTTTGTTGGCTCGTGTCATTTTTCGTGGCAAACCACTGACTGTAATTCAGCTTGTGAAATGTCCTCAGGAAGTCTGTACTTTCTAAATATATGTTCTATTTTCATCAGAAATTTCTCAATACCCTTGATACTCCAAGACAAAATATATGTAATAAATGTGGTGGCTTCACTTCTTTTTGGCAACTTTAAGATACGATTTATCTGTATAAAGTCATACTAATAACTTGATTTTCATTCAGTAAAATTGTGATGCTGTTATTTTTTTTAGCTCACTTGTCAATAAGTATGAGCTTTTCTGATCAGTCTTTGTCCGCCCAGCGTCATGCGTCGTCAAACTTTACCTTGTGAACACACTAGCCGCCACATTTTTAGCTCAATTTTAGCAAAACTGGGTCAGAATGTTAATTTCGACAAAATCACGGGCGAGTTTGATATTGGGCTATTTGGGGTAAAAAACTAGGTCCAGGGTCAAATAAGGGATAACCTTGTGAACACTTTAGAAATCACTGTTTTGATTGGATCTTCATGAAACTTCGTCAGAATGTTTATTTCAATAATATGTGGGTCAACTTTGATAATGGGTAATTTCCGGTCAAAAACTAGGTCACTAGGGCGAATTGCTGGAAAACCTAGAACACTCTAGAAGTCACTGTTTGGATTGGATCATCATGAATCCTTATCAGAATGTATATATCTTAATAATACCTTGGATGAGTTCGAACATGGGTCATCTTGGGTCAAAAACTAGGTCGCTAGGTCAAATCTTATGAAAAACCATGTTAACTCTGTAGATTTCACAGTTGTAATTGGATCTTCACCAAACTTTGTCAAATTGTTTGTTTAATGATATAACCATTGAGTATAATATATGGATCATCTAGTGTCAATTACTACCGTAGGTCACCAGGTCAAATCTTAGGAAAATTTTGTTAACACGGTAGATGTCACAGTTTTGATTTGATCTTTGCCTTGTCAGAATGTTTGCCTCAATGATATGTGGGTCAAGTTTGAACATGGGTCAGCCCGGGTCAAAACTGGGTCACCAGGTCAAATCTTAGGTAAAAATCTTGTAAAAGCTCTAAATGTCATGGTTGTAATTGGATCATGGCCAAACCCTGTCAGATTGTTCGTCTGACTAATATAATTAAGCACAAGTTCAAATATGGGTCACCTAGGGTTAAAAACTAGGTCATGGGGTCAAATCTTAGGAATACCTTATTAATACTGTAGATGTCAAATTTTGATTGTATCTTCACCAAACCTTGTAAGAATGTTTGTCTTAATGATCCAATGTAATACAACTTCGAACATAGGTCATCTAGGGTCAAAAACTAGGTCACAAGGTCAAATTTTATAAAAAAACTTATCTATGCTGTAGTTGTCATGGTTTTGATTGGATCTTCAAAAAACCTTGTCAGAATGTTTGTCTTATTTAAAGGTAGGACAAGTATTAACATTGGTCATCTGATGTAAAAAAAAAACTAGGTCACTGGTTCGAAACAATATTTAAATGAGTGAACAATGTTTGTCATGTGAGCAATACAAGGCCATCTTGGCCCTCTTGTTTTATATCATGTGATATAATGTACACCTCTACAATGTAGAGGTATCCATTAAAATTTAATCTAAGGGAGGTAAGCGCTTTGTAGAGTTGTTTAATGGGATGTGTCAGCTGTTGTTGACGGGGCTTAATTACGCAGAAATCTGAAGCTATTGCTTTAGAGTGCAAAATCAAATATAGATAGCTTAAGACGGATGAATTTTCTCATGTTTGTTGAATATATTTACTTAGACATCTCATTTTAGTGGCATTAACAAGAACTTGGTATATCTAGATGTATTATCACTTGTCTGTTCTGTCTTGGTAAACATTATCCTGATTTATATGCCAGATAAATGTTTTCATCCATGCTGCAATCCCTGAGTGGTCAGCATTTTCCCTGACACCATTTTTGTTTGATTAACAGCTTTAGCCTTTCTGGTTGAATAATCCTTTAATAATAGTCCTGTCATTCAAAATGTTTCCTGACAATGCACCCCTTCTTATAAGCACTCTTGGTTTTTTTGGGGGGGAAATGAAATTTTGCAACTTGCAAAAAATGCTTAAGTTATCATACAAAGGACATCCTATATGTCTGAAAAACAAACAAAAATTCAATAAAAATGACGTCATTCTACTTCATGTCAAGTGTTTATGCGCAGAAAACAGAAAGTATCGAAAACATGTCAACCGACGATATGTCCGAAAAACAAACAAAAATTCAATAAATTGATGTAATCCTTAAAATGACATGAGGTCATTGATCAGGAATGTTTGTTATTTTTTGGATTTTGAACTTTAGGTTTTAGTATTTTGCAATTTCATTAAACTGTCAAAGCTGAATGAATTAAACTGCTATCCAACATCACACAAATATCAGAGGGACACGATGGCAGTATGTACATAGTGCATCATTTTAAATCCATGTCTGTAGATTCGACAACTGGTATGACGTAAAATTTACATAACTTATGAAAGTAATAGAATCTTACCAAAGCTAAAAAACAAATGCAAGCATTGACCGTGAAATTATTCAGCTTTGACAGTTTAATAAAATTGCACAATACTTTCCATACAGAACTTTTAAGAGTGTGTTTGTGTAGGCATTTAGCTCTTAGCTGATGTTTAGTGCAGTCACTTTCCCCTGCCATGTACATATATATGGAGACACCAAGGCTGCAGAATTTCCTTAATTCGAGTCTGAACAAATTCATCATGAAGTAAAAGGATTGGTTCAGACATCCAAATGACCATTCTGTTTTATGTTTCTTCTAACTAAATTTAAGCGTCTATTGTTTCCATGGATGATATAAAGATGCTGGTTTGAACAGACTCACATCACATTAAATGCGGACCCATATGCATGGATGTTGAATAATTGGAAACATTTTTATAAGAGCTCATTAATTATAAACACATCAAATGACTGTGTATTATCTCTTATTACAATGGAAAGAAAAAAAAGTTTTTCCCGTTTGAAGTTTTGTACATCAAAAAACGTAAGTACAAAAAGATTATGTGGTGAATGATACCTCCAAAGTATAAAATATATTTTGAGGAAAGAGGTTTGTGTCCTGCTTTTCTTGGGTGACATTACTAGTAATTTTCTGAAATTATACAGATTCACAGCAACATCACATGAGCTCAGATCACAAGAGCATGATAAATAAAGAAGTATTTCTGAAATACATTAAATATACAGGAAATTTGTTAAATGGCAAGTACATACTTCATAATGCAGTGAAACACAGTTAAAGCCAATTAGACATAGTGAATAGTCTATGGATAGTGTGTTGTTATTCAGGCCCTATGGAATTCACTTCCAACTATATTCTTCTGTAATATGAAGACAAATGTACATTGCATGTTACTGGGATGTGTTTTTTTGCAAATTGAAATGCCTGAGAGGCAGAGAATGCGTTTTTTGAACCTATGTATATAAAGGCACTTCTGATTGGTTAATAGTTTTTACTTGTCCAATCAAATCAACTTGTTCAAGTTCATTATATTAGGGCATTCTGTAATGATATCTTCCAACATCAACATCACGAAATTCAACCACTTGATGCATGGCCCTCAAATCCCTTGCCAAATATATATTTCAGCCTTCAACCTCAATCACATCCCTGATAATATTGATGCACAAAGTTAACATTGATGTACAGATTTCATTGTAAATAAGAGGACATGAACTTGATAGAAGTCATACAAAGCTTTAAGATGTAGGTAATAAATATGTATCACCATTGTAGCATCTATGTAGTAAAATGTTGGTGCTGATAATACAAACTCCTTAATTTTCTTTCATTATATATACCACTGAGACTTATATTGTAAGTATTGACAAGAATACACATATACGTATACATATATATGACTGTATATAAGTTTTAAATGTTTTAAGCAGTCTTTGTACCCAAAGCAGTTTCTATTCAGGTTAATGAACTTTCTTAAAATTGTCTATATCGGTTGGTGGTAAATTGTTATGTATTTACAGTTACTCACTTATAGTCTGAGCTAGTGCTTTAAAACAACTTAAAACACTGCTTAAGTTGTCTCCATTGAACAAAGTCATAGGCTAATGGATGTTTTGAGTTGTACCGAGAACAAATTTAAGGTATTTTATGTTGATATTGTCTATTTATACTGATAATAGACGTTGCTTTATTGCTTGCAATAAGTCAGAGATTCTTATTATGGGTCATTAAGGTAATAAAAACAGCTTTATTTAAGATTTATTCCGCAGTTTTTGTATTTTTTATTTAGATCCTCTTTCAGTTATTGTGCGAGGAGTGGCAAGTCAGTGTCCTTTATTGTCCATGTGTATAATTATAACATAGACAGACTTAAGTTTGCCTCGTTTAATTCAGACTAAGGTTACTATGGTTTCAAGCCTTTTTAGAATTTTGGGGGGTGTTTATGGTTCATATAAAATAATACGGCATTGTGCCTGTATGTTTTCCACTGAAATTAGAGATGAAAAGAAGTTTTCCTATTACCTTAGTTGAGTAATATGCAATGCCTCAAATCTAGGCACCTTCAAAAACAGATACATTTCATATTGGAAAACTTATTCTAAAAGAACTAACACCCTTTTTAATTATCAACTTTTCATTAATTATCTTGTTACCATTCTATGTATTTGTTTCATGATATTCTTGTTTATTTGTATTAATTATTGTAATTATTGTTGCATATTTTATAAGAGGCTAGCAGGGAAGTTTGGGCCTTAGTCTGCCTAACTTTAGTCTTTATCATTATTATTATTGTGACTTCAAATCATTTGCTAAACACAATAAAAATTGTTCATATTTGAAGACAATACAGTTCGGTAAAAATTAACAAATCAAATCAATTGAATTTGGTAAGAACTTTAGCATTTGGTTAAAGCTATTGAATTTGGTTTTTAGCAAAATATTTTAGTAAAGCAATGAAATTTGGTAAAAATAAAGATATAAATATATCGGATACACCAATCTAACTACTTGATGAAATATTTTATTTGTCAAAATCAAGATTGATATTCACAATGTATATTCAAAGTATTTATGAATTATTAATTAAATGTTTATAATGTTTCTGCTAGTATTTTCCTTATCCATACAACACTTTTTCATTTCATTTTGACATAAATCAGCCCTTTACTCCAAAAATGAAAAAAGCTCTACCTAATGTATTCTTAAAGCAATATTAACTAAATCTAAAGCTGTATTATGTTTTGCCAAGTATGGAATTTCTAAATTTGATGTATAAGATTTTATTGTCGAGCCCGCCTGCGGTGAGCTCAACATAGTCGCCACAATGGCGGTTGCGTGTCTGTACGTTAGTTAGTTAGTTAGTTAGTTAGTGTGTCCGTCCGGATCCTTGTCCGGGCTGTATCTCCTTTATGCTTAGACGCTTTTTGAAATAACTTGGCATAATTGTGAAACACCATGAGACGGTGTGCAGTGCACAAAATCGTGGTCTCTAGCTCAAAGGTCAAGGTCACACTTAGAGGTCAAACGTCAAAAATGAGCATTATAGACCTTGTCCGGGCAGTATCTCCCTTATGCATAGAAATTTTTTAAGATAACCTGGCATAATTGTTAAACACCATGAGACGGTGTGCAGTGCGCAAAATCCAGGTCTCTAGCTCAAAGGTCAAGGTCACACTTAGAGGTCAAACGTCAAAAATGAGCATTATAGACCTTGTCCGGGCTGTATCTCCCTTATGCATAGAAACTTTTTCAGATAACTTGGCATAATTGTTAAACATCATGAGATGGTGTGCAGTGCGCAAGATCCAGGTCTCTAGCTCAAAGGTCAAGGTCACACTTAGAGGTCAAATGTCAAAAATGAGCATTATACACCTTGTCTGGGCTGTATCTCCCTTATGCATAGAAACTTTTTAAGATAACTTGGCATAATTGTTAAACACCATGAGACGATGTGCAGTGCGTAAGATCGAGGTCTCTAGCTCAAAGGTCAAGGTCACACTTAGAGGTCAAACATAAAAAATAATCTTTATACACCTTGTCAGGTCTGTGTCTCCCTTATGCATTGAATTATTTGAAAATGACTTGCCATAATACAATGAGACCATGTGTCTTGGGCAACACCCAGATTTTCATAGGTCAAAGGTCAAGATTACACATTCGGTCAAATATATTTTCCTTGTCTGGGCTGTAACTTCTGTTTGCATTCAAGGATTTTGAAATAAATTGGTATTAAAGTTTACTTCAATGAAATGATGTGTCATGAATATCACCCATACTTGTAGTTCAAAGGTCAAGATCACAAGCTGGCTAAACAGGGGCTCGACATGTTGCCCTTGGGCTTCTAGTTGGTTTTACTTTCTGATTTTCATTAATTAAAGTGAATCCTATACTTATTGCGCAATCTTAGCTACACACTCCCTCTCTCTTTCTCTCTCTCTCTCTCTCTCTCTCTCTCTCTCTCTCTCTCACACACATACACTATAATAGGTGTTGAAAACAATTTGAAAGACCGTAACTACCGCAAGTAATTTGTTGTATATGAAATGTAGTTTTGGCTTCTAGGTTAATTTCTTTGGTTGGACCTTGTCTGGATATATGTCTCAATTTGCATAAAACAAGTCTTTATGTACAAAGTCTCCTGGAAAAGAAATGAAATAAAAAATGTTTTTATTTGTATAATGTAATTGAAAACATTGGGTTAGTGAAATATTATACAGAAGCAATTTGTAGAGTAATAATTTGTAATAAGTTGTGGAGAAATATGTGTTTAATGAAAAATTTGGGAGTAGAAATAATTTCTCACTAGGTGTTGAGAGATATATTGTGGATTGGAGATTTCTATATATGCTGCATTATTAGGAATTGTCAAAATTAATGGTTTTGTATGCTCACAGCAATTCTCTGTACAGTTCCGTAGGCTTTTCTAAAATTTCTAGTCAGAACAGAATCATCTAGAAAAAATTGTGATTTCTACTTTTTTGTTTTGCTTGTTTTATGTGCAGTATTGGCCTTTTAAGTGCAATATTGTTTTTTTAGCAATTGTGGCTTTTTATGTCCAATCTTGGCTTTTTATGTGCATTCTTGGCAGTCATTGTGTGTTTTGTCCATATTTCTTGCAGTTAATATTATTATATGTCTACCTGTATCATGTTGAATACTACTTTTGACCTTACTGTTTCTTTAATATACACTTTATCTCAAGGTGCTTAGCTATTAACTAGGGTCTTCCTTGGCAGTTGACCCTAACTGGTGTTGAAACCATCAACTGCAAAGGGAAAAAATGAACATTTCTTAGAAAATTATTTTCTTGGCATTTTGCTCTACATGCTATATATAATTGTGAATAGCAAAAGTTTGTCACCTCTGATGTCTACACCATTCTTGTCATCTACTCTACCTGAAATATGGACCCAGGTGTGTTGTCAGTTGGTCCTGCTGCTTTCTTTAGTCTTCATAATTGCTAGGTAGAATATTATGGACTCCTTCTGTATATAATTTGTTATTGATTTGTCTAATGTTAACTATAAGATGTATATGTATTAACATACATAAGAAAACAGGCTAAATGGGTCAGAATCAGTAATACTAGTAAATAAAAGGTTGATCATAGCAGTTAGTTCCTAGGCAATAATAAAGATACTTCACATTTGGCCGGGATCGGAAATTGTATGGTTTTGTATTGATCTTTTACAGGCTTGTATGTGGTTTTGATTTCCTGTAACAAAGACTTCATTCATGATGACTCTTATTTTGTTATCAAGGCTAGATGTGTTTGCATGGTTTCAGTAGATTCTTATATGTTTATGTTTTATGTCATTGACTTACAACTTTATTACTGTAGAAAATGTTTTAATGAGTTTGATTTGAAGTTTGAGTTAGTGTCAGAGTATACTTGGCATTCATTTAAAGATTTTTAGTGTCAGAGTATACTTGGCATTCATTTAAAGATTTTTAGTGTCAGAGTATACTTGGCATTCATTTAAAGATTTTTAGTGTCAGATTAGCCTCGACATTGATTTGAAGTTTAACTTACAGTCAGAGTAACTATAGCGTTGGTTTAAAGATTTTGTTAGTTTTAGTTAGTGTCAGAGTAACTTTGACATTGATTTGAAGTTTAGTCCATGTCAGAGTAACTTTGACATTGATTTGAAGTTTAGTCCATGTCAGAGTAACTTTGACATTGATTTGAAGTTTAGTCAGTGTCAGAGTTACTTTGATAATGATTTGAAGTTTAGTCAGTGTCAGAGTAATTTTGACACTGATTTGACATTAATCTAAATAATGCAACCTTTGGTTCTACGATGAACAAAAATGGCCAATGAAAGAGATAGAATTATGAGTTACATTGGCCTTTGCAGTGTTTTATACTATGTATGACATGCAAAAATGCTTTAAGATAAGATAGAAGAGTTGACTGGAAATCAAAGCAAAAAAGGTGACTAGAGATTTATCTTGTTTTATATCTGTGCTGTATCTGAGACAAAAGATACTCGTAATCGTTTTATTTTGTGTTTCAATGGATGAATCTATTTCACATTTCTATTGTTAAAGGTGTAAAGTTCTTACAAACTGAATGTCTGCCTCTGTCAACGTGCTTACTGTTATATGGCCGTATTGAAACTCACCAATTTTGATATCAGAAAAATGTTTTGATACTGGGCAGTCGAAAGTGCTTTTGTGTCACATTGTTGCTGTCTAGTTATCATTCTGGTCTAAAAACAGATAATTGGAAAAATAGGGAAAAATGATGGGAAGGAGTTGTGAACAGTTTTAGAATCAATGTATATCGTTTCGGTTACAGCAAGCAGACAATTGGAGTTGATTTTTAATAGTATTGAATTGGCAGTATTTCCTATGTTGACAGAGGCTCCATATTAGGAGTTGTGGTTCAACATTTGTCTCTTGTTTGTACATTGGATTCTTGACCTAAAGAGAATGAAGGCACAGAGAAATAATACATGTAAGTGATCATAAGGATTTAATTAACTCTTATTTTGGGTCATGTTTGTATAATCATTTACAAAAAAATATGTTTTAAACTGTTGCATGAATATGATTAATTGTTGCTGTTGTTGATGATCATGATCATGATGATGATGATGATGGTGGCAAAGACGATGTCTTGAATAATGAATTTTCACTATTTCCTGTCACAAAATATATATTTGAATGTTAAATTAAGCAATTTGTGATGAAAAGATATGTAAATACTTGCAATTTAATTATTATTCATATATTAATTATTCATGACATCGGCTAATTGTTTTAACATCTAACCACAACTTAACCACTATATTGAAATTGAAAATGTATAATTAATTAGATGTTATTGTATAAAAAGTGCTTCAATTGTTTTGTTTCTTTTGGAAGGTTGATAGTTGTTTGATTGTTAATTAAGAATTAATTGTAATGTGAAACTTCACCAGATTATTCTTCAGTATCAGTTTTACCATCATATGTTTCAAATTGTCATTAATAAACAACAGCTTGAACTTTCTTGCAATTTTATGATATGTTGCTTATAATTCAGTTTTTCATAGTTCAGGTATTCTAAGTTTAAAAGGTTCTATAACAGTAAGTCGACATCCTCAGAATATGAAATGATTTTTTTTTCGATTTTTACATCAACAACTCTCAAACAATTGTGATATTGCCTTGTTGTTTGTTCAAATAGTTCCATTTCAGGGTTCTCAATAACAGCAGGCTGCAGGCCAATTTAGCTGCTTAGAAATGGAATCTCAAAAGTTTATAAAATATTGATAGAGAATGCCCGGACCCCCTAGATGGCCTGTTAAGTCTAGCTTTTGGGCCTGTTGGCCACAAACTTATTGAGAACCCTCCATTTTAGTTAACATACACTAAGGTGGCTTAATAAAGACCCCCCCCCCCCCCCCCCAAAGGAGAGAAAACTTGATTCTGTTTAATAAACTCATGTGTACATTCAGTTATACAAGGTGCTAATTAATTAAATATCTCATTCATTTTATACACCAATGAACCTGAAAGCTCTGCAGATTTTTAATCAGGGAAGTAACAAAAGTTGTGGAGGTAGGAGGTTCTCTAATTGGTCCCAGTGATTAGATTTACCTACTCAGTCACTCAGCATGCAACACATGGTAACTATTTTGAACTTTACAATAATCGCTGACAAACTTCCTAGGCAGTGTTTCATTTCACAGAATTTTTTCAGTAGCTGTTGGAGACCTTTTGTGTTCAATTTATGGACCTGATGACAATAGCATTAACAATTTTATGGTGTCAATTCCTCTTGCTTTTATGTCAATTAAAATGCCCCCTT
Source organism: Lutraria lutraria (assembly GCA_964023205.1). Classification (NCBI taxonomy): domain Eukaryota; kingdom Metazoa; phylum Mollusca; class Bivalvia; order Venerida; family Mactridae; genus Lutraria; species Lutraria lutraria. The sequence goes on along the minus strand of OZ026851.1, from coordinate 8,682,242 downwards.
TAATAGAAAAGGGGGCATGCTTTGCACATGGTCGATCTGTCCATTCATTCATAACCAAACCTTGTCTGGGCAATAACTAGAGATCTCCTCAGATTTTATTTGGTTGTTGGTCATCACATGTAGATGACCCATATTGATTTGTGGTCACTAAGTCAGAAGTGAAGGTCACAGGGCATCTGTGTTTCACAAACACTTCTTGTTTACTTATTTAATTTTATTAAAATGTTTAGGTTTTATCAGGTGTAAGATTGGGGCCACTAAAACTAGGTAAAGCCTCTTGTAGCACTGCTGCAGACCATTCCAGGCCATAGACTGCATTTTATCCATCATTCTGTTTTTGGCTTTTACATGTTGATAGGGTTTTGGAAAGATGGGCTTTTATAAATGTGAGTTTTTTTTTTCTTGGAATCGTTTTCTATCCTGTGTCACTAAAAGGGGATGGTGTCATTAATGAAAGGAAGAAAAATATATTCAAAAAAAATGTTAGTCATATTTTTAATATCAGAGCAAGCTTGTGACACAGGGGCTATGAAATATGATGATATGAAGTCAATTCTCTAAGTTATATTCTCTGTGCGAATAACTCTCTGTGCTGTATGATTAGTATGCAGATATCTTGTGTATGAAAGATCGCTTGATCATAATGAGACATTGTCACCAAAGATGACAATAAATAATCCTTCATATGTATCTCTGGAGACATACAGTATACAGAAGAAGATGAATCCGTTTCCTTGTGTCTCAAAGTCTTAATTTATTTTGGCGAAGAGTTTCTCCAGATTTATTCCTATTTATGCAGACATCAATGTGTATATAGCAGATTATTTATAGCACTTTGAAATGCGACTGCTTAACTGGAATGTGAATGTGCATATTTCGACTCGTTTCTTCAGAAAGAATTGACAGACCATATAGATAAATAAAAAATAATAATAAATAATTATACTTTTAACAATTTATTATTTTCGAATTCCATTGAATAATTTGACAACTTATTTAAATCTTTTGAATATTTTACTTGGCAAGCAAGTCAAGCTATGTAGATGGTGATGTTTTCAACCAGAGAAAGAGCAATCATGCAGTTCTTTTGAACTGTATAATTATATGTATGATCATGCTTCTACAAAATGTTGGTCAAAAGCTATATAATTAGCTTGTGTTACATTTGTTATAATGATATCCGACAATAAATATTGATTTGATTTGAAATGCTTTACCAACCATTAAGTCTAAAAATGCTGAAAAGATAGGCCAATCATTTAATACTGTAGGCATGCATGTTTTATGTAGTTTGCTGGGCAAGAATAACAGCAGCTGTTTATTTTTTCACATTAAATTATCTCCCTTTTATCATCTGAACTTAAAATACAAACTTTGGTCTTGGCACTATAATGAGATACTCAAGCACTAAATATATAATACACACATGTAACATTATTGGCAGAAAATTGGCTGCTAATCTTCTGGAATAGCTATAACCTCTACATGTGATATTTGTAACTTAGTGTTAACCATCTCTTGTAGATATAACATTACCTTATAAAAAGATTGACTTTTATTTACTCCCTTTTAAGTCAATGACTTTGTAAAAAATTTCAACATTTTCATTCAATCAGTTCATTAAATTGTAATACACTCAACCAATCACATTGCTTAGATTTTCATTTTTTTATCTAATCCTTTAGCTTAGATATTCAATATGTTTAGCCAATCATATTGCATGTTTTCATTATATTAAGCCAATCAGATTGCTAAGATTTTAAAATTTGTATGCATAGCAGACTGCTGTGATTTTCAATATTTTCCTATTTTATAAATAAAAAGCCCTTTCTAATGGAATTTGATTCATTAAAACATGAAGATTTCTTGAACTATACTTGCATACTTCATGAAGAATGAATGACTATTTGACTGGGGAGTAAAGAAATATTCTTAACTCAAAACATTTTGAGCCCAGTAACTGAATGGTTATACAATAAAGAACAGACACTTACTCTAGTTTGTGTTTGAATAAGTGTACTCTAGTTTGTGTTTGAATAAGTGTACTCTAGTTTGTGTTTGAATAAGTGTACTCTAGTTTGTGTTTGAATAAGTGTACTCTAGTTTGTGTTTGAATAAGTGTACTCTAGTTTGTGTTTGAATAAGTGTACTCTAGTTTGTGTTTGAATAAGTGTACTCTAGTTTGTGTTTGAATAAGTGCACTCTAGTTTGTGTTTGAATAAGTGTACTCTAGTTTGTGTTTGAATAAGTGTACTCTAGTTTGTGTTTGAATAAGTGCACTCTAGTTTGTGTTTGAATAAGTGCACTCTCATGGATTTATGTTTTCTTATCCATATAAGTTAAAAAAAAATTCTTGCCCACTGAGCTCCTTCAGATGTCTTGAAACACTGTCTCACTCAGCTCAACCAATTAAAAAATCTTCACTAAGTAACTATTTTTGGGCAAATCATAATAAGCCTGGGCTATACATAGATATTTTATGATGAAATGCTTATTACAAATTGCTCGCAGTTGTATGCTTTGGTTGTATTTATTACTATTGTGGATAATTATAGTGAAATCTAGTATTGTAATGTTTCTGTAATTTTCTGATGTAACTATTTTCTTTTCCTAATATAATGTATACTATAATAAAGCAGTTGTAAAGGATGTCAAATATTTGTTTCCCATTTGAAGACTTTAGTTAAGATCTATTTACTGCTGCCCAACTTGGTGCAAGGAAAATTTGGCTCTTGTCTGACCTTGCACAGACAGTAGATAATAGTTTTTCTTTTGAATATGTTGAATTTTTCTGAAAAAACATTTTGCTTGAAAAAATGTAACTGAGAAATTAAAGAAAAAGAGTTTTGACATGTTCGAATGTCATGTAACTATGTTAGATACTTTTTTTTGCAACATTCATGTTTCATTTATTGCAATAGTGACCCAGACTGGATACTATATGAGGTATTAAGTGCCCTACCATAGATTCCACTCCAGAAATACCTGATTTTGGAAATTTAAATAAGACTTACCTGAACTTGATTTTATTAATTAGTCTTCTTTTCATTTGTGCTACTTAGCACATTTATATTGGAGTTTTCAGTGAAACTTTAGTTGAATATAAAACTGAAAAATAAATCATGTAAATGTCATCTAATTAATCATTTAGAGAAGTAATTCTGTCAATTAGCTTTCATATTACTCAAGATCTATATTAAAATGCCATAAATTATAAATGATGAAAAAAAAAGATGTCTATGGATCAAATTACATCATTGTTTCGCTAATTGCCACCACATGGTCCATGAAATCAATTTGGTGTAAATTGTCATTTGTATGTCATTCGTGATCAATATGGTGTAATGTTTCAAAACAAGCAATGTCTGTATAACTGCAAGTTTCATGCTGTACAAATATACTCCTTTCATTTAAGTTATTTTAGTGATGTATTGTAATGGTTTTGGTGCCATTATTAATTATCACAGGTTGAATCAGTGGCCATTGTGAAATATTCAATGCATTATTAGTAGCCAATTTATCATATTTTCTCTTTCCTATGTGATAATGTTGCGACTTGTGCATTATTTAGTTGAAGTTAAAACCTTATTACACTAAATTGAAAAACTGTGTATGTGCTGCTGAAGTATGATACTTCATTATGGCTTGTGCATTTAGTTTACTCTGTACTTTCTCTAAAATTAATGTTTTTTTACATGAAATTTAAGACATTTTTTCATGAACTGCTGTGTGAACTTCATAAATATTGATCCATATAGTTACAGATTGCCAACTGGTGCTACTCAGTGAATACATGACTGTGTCATACTATTGTACATCATTGCCTACCATTGTACACTCATTGCATACCATTGTACACTTATTGCATACCATTATACAACATTATACACCATTAAATACCAGTGCATACCATTGTGCATCATTGTACACCATTGCAAAGGAGCATGGCTTTACTTCTGGTAAATCCATATTGTGACTATAAATATCAAACATACAACCAATATATCGTCTCCAGTCATTTAGTAAAGTGATAAAGAAATATATTCAATTTGCTTTAAATAAACCTCTTCAGAATGAAAGACTTCTGTCCTAAATGATGCATATGTCGCAAAAGCTGTCTTGATTTTTACATAATTGTGTTTTATGGGCATTCTTGTAATATGTCTGCTGCACAAATAGTTCCTTGCAATATGAACTCTTTGGTCTTTCTTGGTATAAATTGCTTAAAATGAAGGCATCGGTGTAGTCAAGTGCTGTTTATCTTAAACCATGGCAACGAAAATCAAGCATACATACAGTATAACCTCCCGAAACGACACCCTTTATGTTTTCACTCTTATCTTAACCTCCGTACAACGACACATCCGTATACTGTACATTTGTTCTCCATTGTTGGTGAATAGTGGGTAAAATTATTCTTATTATCCCAGATTATATCCTATTTGTGACAAATCTGGACATTATTCTATGTTATGTATTACTTTGATTGACCCTATTCCTGTTATTTGTCTTGATACTGACAGAAACAAATTGATCTTTGTTCATTGACAGAGTCGTCTAGGCTGTGGTAGCTAGCAATAGACAATAATATAGTAGTGACTGAAGAATAGCCATATATCATCTTATAGCTTGAAATTGTCAGGCTGAAATTCAATGTGGAGATGATAAGCATAGTTTCAGAATATTCTGTAAAACCTTGAAGTCATGATCTTCTGTCACTTCTTTTATTATTTAGTAAAAGTTGTTTTACATACGTAAATTTTGTGATCCAAAATATGCATCACTCTGTCTGCTTGTACTTGATTTTAGTCGTCTATCAAAGTTATTAAATTATGTTTGGAAGTCAGATTCCTGGTGACCTGCCAGTGCTAACCTATTCCCCCCCCCCCCTTGTTCCCTGGGCAGCAGTGACAGTGTCAACTTAACTATGTAATGTTGTATGATTCAGACATAGGAGGCAAATTACATTAGACAGATAAATGGAAAAATGACTGACGTTTGGTGTTTTGATCTTTAACCTGTTGAACAACACGAGGGCTCAGCGCAACACTGTCATGACTTGTTCTTATTTCAATATAAGTTATGACACTGTTGCGTTGAACCCTCGAACAGTCCTTTGAGTGCTCCAACAAGCTCCCTAAAATTCACCCTAATAGGTTCTGAATACTTATTAGTGTTTCATATTATCTATGTAAGAACTAGTATGGCTTGAATTTGTTATAAAACCAGAGACTCTACCAGACAATTTGCTCATGTAATGTGTGTGTCTTGTGACACTGTATTGGTCTTGGAATCGATAACTGTGTATTATAACCGAATTAAGTTTCCTCAACATCTATTTCAGAGCGATTGAATATTTTACACGTAGTTGAATTCTCTGATAACTATTCTTCACCTACTTTTTGTGGAAAATTAAATCTTTATTTACCTCGAAATAACTTAAGATTACAGTATTTATATTTCTCATTACTGCTCAATGCAATATGATTTTATGAAATAATTATATCTTTGTGCATATCAAATGGTTTGTTTGTGTTAGTTGGTTGCTTGGTTTCCTTTTTTTTTATTTCCGCCAGCCTCAAAAGGTGCGGGGACCTTGTCTGTCCATACATACAAGATTAAGTCAAGATACCATTGGGGGCAAATGCATTTATTGACTGCCGTTTAAAATGGACCGATCTTTGCACCATGTATAAGACAGACACGATTTTCGATTTGAAATGAAACCAGGCTGGGATTTTAGGTATAGTTCAACTATCGGAAACTTCAGGTTTTTGTATTAAGAGACCGTTGTGTTAAGAGACCACTTTTGGTCTTTCCCTTGGGCGGTCGCTTAATACAAGATTGACTGTACTATCATGTTTTTTTCAATATCATTGAAATAATTACTATTTATAGAACACCAGAGTTTTCCCGCAATCATGCTATGCACACGTAGTATAGTGACGTCACGCACTCTACATATTTCAAGTTTACAAAAGCAAAAATCACAGTGAAATGAGTGTTTTCAAATGAAAAAAGGTTTGTTTCATCAGTAATAATTATCTTGGGATAATATCAGCAATTAAATATTTTTGCATATATTTTTCTACAGCAAAAAGCTAATGGAACTTTAAGCATCAGTATTTCTGTGACATATTCAGACAGTGCATGACATTGGTTCATAAAGTTTCTGGTAAGTCCCTTTGATGCCACAGTACTGTTATATTAATGGTATACCGAAATGACAGGGAAGAAAGAAATAATTCCATCATTATGTCAAATCATTCATTGTTATTTAGTCTGCTTTGATTGTACATTATGGGGAACAAGAAATTTCAGAAAAGAAGTGAAATCAAAATTGCTGACCTTTAAATGTTAATGCGTGATTTTCAATTAAACAAAACAAGAAATCATGGATTTTATCATGCATTTCTCATGAGCAGTAATTGGAAATGCCCACACTGACTTAATAGAATTTCCTTGAGAAATAACAACAAAACATTTTACTGTATTTTTAAAATACAAATCCAATATGCAAACATACATAGAGTTGAACTGCAAGATGAAATGGGAACTAGTTTAACAATTGCATGGCAGATGTAGGAAAAAGGTAATACATTGGTCCCCATCGAAATTCATGCACGTTTTAGAAGAGCATGAGGTGGCATAATCAATGTCAATTCCTTGGGCATGGTTTTTCTCGCAAAAAATTTCTTTGTGAAAAATTTCCTATTTGGGATTCAGTCGACTCTCAATTTGCGGCCACCTCAATACTAAAAACACCTCATTAAAACTACCAGCTTTTCCTCCATTATTCAATATGATATAATTATTATGACCACTTCATATGTTAAGGCCATTTGATTTCCTCCCTCAGGTGGTCTCCAAATAAGTGCTTTATTCTTAGAATTCCTTGGTTTAGCAATCATGAACTGTGATAGAAAATGCGTAAGACATACAAATTGGAATTTATGCCCTTGATATTTATAGATGAAGTTTTAGATGCAAATTATTACTGATGGAACGCAACTATGTCAATAATCGGATCATGTTCCACCCACTGTGTTATAACTGATATGGACATGTCTAATTCTGAGCACGAGTCAGCAATTATTGTTGTCATCTTCATTTAGGTCAGTTTATTTACTTGACTGCATTAATAAACTATTTGTCAATAAAATAAGTGAACAATGGTTTACTTGTCTTCCAAGTGTCTGAGTAATTTGTGTTTAGGGGATATGCTTATTTGAATGATTGTGTTTTTGTAACTTCTTCAAATGATTGTGGTGAGCAGATTTGCCTAGGAGCAGTTTTCTATGATTATGTGATTGTATACTTTATTGTTGAATATTTCATCTAGACTTGCATGTACCAACCATTGTCTTTTGCGAGAACATGCCGAAGATCATACTGGTGTTGCTATGGTAACAACACCTAGCATCAACCAATTTAATAAGTAAGATGATGTATGAACCTGTAAAGGAGTCTATGTCTCACTAAAGCGTCGGATTTTTGTCTATGAAAAAAAAATCATTGGCAATACACCCGGCTGCTTTTATTGTCGATTTGAATGCAACTCAAAGATCAGAGTTTAGAACTGTCATTCCCCGAGAAATTGTTTCTTACAAGAATTGTGGGTAAACATTTATCTTTGTGCAGTGAATTATCGCTGGTATAATTGTTTGTGAATATGGTTCACTGGAGGATAAGATATAATCATTTATACTGGTTAAGCAATAACTAATATTTAACCAACAATTACAATTGATATTAATGGGTTTTGTGACCTTTGGAAAACATGAAGCTAAGCATGTTCCTTGATGCATAAAAAGCTGGTTCATTGTTCCCTCAAGAACTATCAGTGTGAGTTATGAATATTTGTCTTAGTTTGTCAGAAAGCATTACTAGGCAATATACTGGAATCTGCAAGAAAATGTAATCTTTAAAAACAAAGTTCTGGTTCGTTTTTGCTGTCTTCCTGCAGACAGATATATTTAAATTTGAGTATTATCAGAAGTTTTAGAATTAATGAAAACTCAGTAAAGAAACATTTTTCTTCATTGTTGATTGATATGTAATGAACTTAATTCTGCATCATTACAAATTCTTATTATTTATGCTTATACCTGACTAACCATTTTTTGGAGGGCTGACCCTTAAGTTTATAAGTGCAAAATTCAAAGTGCATGATATTGTTCTGGATTTAAAATTCCTTGCATTCTCTCAAAAAGTGTTTTGGAAAGTCGAATAGAAGTATTTTTCAACTCACATGCCCTTATTGTTTTTGGACTGATACCCCTAAACATACCTTTTACTAGCCTGATTAAGAATTTATCTACAACATAAACAGGTGATGTAGAAGCAACATGACACAATAAAGTTTAAAAGTAGCTGTACTATGTTCTGTTATGCAGGTGAACATGTGAACAAAGGCCATCCTTTGGAAGGACATAATATGGCCTTTATTCACAGGGTGACCTTTATTCAGTGGCTGGCCTCTAACACAAGTTTGATTGTACATAAAATATCAACAGAAAGGTCAATGCGCCGTGAACGGCAGCGTCAGTATTAAATACATTAGTGTTGAAGAAAGTTCACTGGGCTTGCGTAATTGATTTGGAAGAAGCTGGTATTACTGTGGAATCATTAATTTTCGTTGGGTTCAATTTTCGTGGTTTTTACTAAATTGGCTATTTCGTGGGGACATAAATTCGTGGACTTTGATTTTTGAAAAGAAATGCCTTATCTCCGCATTTAATTTGTGGGGATTTAATTTCGTGGATGAGTCGACCCACGAAATCCACGAAATTATTCCCCAACAAAAATAAATGATTCCACAGTATTAAATAAATATTTATTTTCTTTTTATTTATCATTGACTCTTGTAATTATATGTACTGTAAGCAGAGATTGGAAGACTGGTTCTGTGATGAGATAGCAATGCCATTATCAGTTCTTTCAACAATTGTGGAATCAGTCCAGAAGTGATTCCTATTTTTATAGTCACTGAATCATTACAGTATAATTTTGTCATAAATCAACTATATATTCTATTATAAACTCTTGTAGAAAAAGATGTGTGCCTAATTATTTGTGACAGAAACAGACCATTGAGTTATAATCCATGTTTTCATTAGGTAGAAGTCAATATTGGCTGAACTGAAAATACATCCCAGAGTTTTTCATGCCAGAATTTCATTGTTAACAACATTAGACAAATTACTGGAACAGTTTTATGTGGATCTAATAACATTGTCTTTGGCTAAAGATAGAATTGCAGGTTTAGTCGATAAAAGAAATCAATTCAAATCTTATCAAAATCAACCTTCTGATCTTTGTTGGATGTTAATCTATTTTGTCTAATAAGACCAACGTTTCCACAGATATTTTTTTATCTCATAATGAAATTAATTTGATGAAAGCATGGTTAGAGTTGTTCCTTTTGACAGTGCCTTTCTTTTTCCATTTATTTAGACTGGTTTAATGAAATAGCTATGACTGTGAATTAAAGCTGTGGCACACAAACTAGATAACTAGATATCTGTGTTCCTTCCATTGTGCTTTGAGTGTATTAATATCTGAAAATACTTTTGGTCTTTTACAAATTCTGTGGCTATGCCTATAATACAGATCATTCAGTGTTTTACAAATATGTATGTCTGTATCATAAATCTGTACTAAAGGATGTCTGATGTTAATAATGAAGTCTTGCAGATTTGTGTTCTCTTTTTGCTTAATTTCCCTCTTTAGCTTAATACCTCATCATTGTGTTTGATAGATCCTCTTTTGCCTAGATAATTTGCCTGTCTGATTGGTGGATTTGCTCTCTGTGATTGTGACTTTTGATATTCGTTCATAATAGGAGCATTTGTATTATCATTGTTTATAGGGGTGCGCGGTATTACCGGTATACCGGTTACCGTGGTATTAAAATCCGACAGTACCATACCGCAGTATCATTCCGAAATACCGGTATTTGATCGGAATAATCACTAAACACAATAGCAAATGGTGAAAAGTAAGGTACTGTCTTAATTAGGTGCTGTTCGGACCCAATTAGCTTGCATTTTTAAACGTAAAATTTAATGCTAGTAGTCAATGCTTGCAGGGCGCCGCCATGTTTATTGCCAACATAACTCCGAGGCGAATATCGGCAATGTCATGATCGTCATATGAAAGTCTTCAAAATTAGCACTCGCCCGATTGCCCTGGCAAGTAAAAAAATTATCGAGTAACCAAAACAAACCCAAGCTGTGATTCATTATGCAGATGACAAAGTTGTTAGATATTTATGACTATATCGTCAGTGGTATTAAATAAAGTTTGTACCATACCGTACGGTCGGTGTCGTATTTTCCGAAAATTATTACACATTTCACTTGACAATCATATGTGTTGACAGTACTTATTGAATCTTATGTTATCTAATTTAATGTTTCATTAAGCTTAATGACCAAAAAAATATCAAAGACTTGTTAATTTTCAAGAACAGATGTTACATTTATGTTTGCATGAAATATATATGAATTTTGGGTGACAAATTTTGGATAACAGCTCTAGATAGTGCAACCATACATCTTCTAATGGCAGGGTGTTTATTGATAATATGTTCTGATCTAGGTTTCTAACCTTTGATATTTAATCATGTGATGAACATTGAGGATGAAATCTCCATTTGCCAAAACATAGTGTAAGTCATATGAAATTTACCTCAAAATGTTATTCAGTTTATGTTTAAAACTTAATGGACTATTAATCTAAGTTCATAAAAACATCTCCCAATACATTTTGATATAATATTGCAACAACAAGATAAAAGAAGTAGAAGAAAGAGCCAAAGAAATTGAAGGAAAAATCTGTAAATTTTGTGATAGACATTTGTCTCCTTTCATACCAAACATAAATTCAGACTAAACCGTGGTTTACCGCAGTATAATTTCTTGCAGTACCCAGCCCTAAAATTTGTTTATAATATTGAATGTTTTTATCATTGGTTAATTTGTAAAGAAGTTCCCTTTATTGGATTTTTTGTGTTGATAGATTGTTTCATTAGTTCATTTGTAACAAATGAAACACTCTTTTATTGGGTTCATTTAATGTGAAATGCTTTCTCATTGGTTCATTTATATTGCAGCAGTCTCTAGGGTTTGATTCATTTATTGTGAAGTGCTCTCTCATTGGTTCATTTTTTGTGAAGTGCATTTTCATTGGTTGTTTGATAGTGAAGCACTCTTTTTATTGGTTCATTTTATGTTAATAGCTCTCTCAAACTGGCTGATTTGCTGTATTTTTGTTCCTAACCTCCAAACCATTTTATTCATGACAAATGTTTTCTTGTAGATATAAAAAATAATGGCTTTCCCAAGATGACAGATTGATGATGAAAAATCTGACTGATTTTGATTTAAATCATAATGAATCAATAATTTGACATGTTAATGGTTTTGAGATAACAATTTATGTGGGCTTTTCAGTGGGAGTATAGAGGCAGGGATAAGGAATTACCCAAATTTTGTGCATGTTCATGTTCTTGTTGCGGTACTTTGTTATACGAAATCACCGGTGAACAAAGGCCACTCTTTGGAAAGATAGTGCAACCTTTATTGACAGATGGCCCTTGTTAGGAGGTCATTTGTTCCAAATACTCATTGACATTTTTTAAAAGAATGGCCTCTATTCTTAAGTTATTCAGAAGTGGCAGCTAACATATATTTGACTGTATGTCTTGAATGCTTAAAGTCCCATAAGCATATACATTTATCGGTCCTAACAGTTTCTGTTTATTCTATAACAGAGGAATTCGGTGTGTTTTCCTCCCGTGCATACTTTATAGCAAGAAAAAATGTTTCCAAAACCACTATCGTATTTTTTTCAATATCATTAATAAAATACTATTTATAGAACAGCTGTGTTTTCCGCAGTCATAATTATTATGCACACGGCATTAAGTGACGTCACACGCTTTATATATTTCAAGTTCACCAAAACAAAATACACAGCGAAATGAGTGTTTATAGAAGAAATAGGGCTTGTTTCGTCGGTAATAATTATCTTGGGATAATATCAGCAAATGTTTGTTTTTTACATATATATTTTATTGCAAAAAGCTCATGGGGCTTTAATACCTACATTGCAACCTCTCCAAAGCAACACATACCCTTTAGGAGTAGTAAAATTATGTTGTTGTTGAGAGGTTGTTGCTCAAGTGAGGGCCACTCTGGAGAGGTTGTACTGTAGTTTTATGGGAATGTTTTTACAAAGCTTAGGTAATTGATTGCAAATTGACCTTAATGTAGAAGAACTTTGGTTATTCCTTTAAGTTTTAATTTTGTTCTAGATTTCTCAAGTCAAAAATTCAGTATGCCTTCAAAAGTGTGAGCCAATAATAAAAACACATTTCAATTGGTTTTCTGAGAAATAATTTGAATGAAAAAAAAACAATCAGCATACCATGGTGATATTGTAATTAAAATAAATTGATTAACAAACCATAGTGCTTGGTCTTAATGAGTAGGTGGCTTTTAGTAAAACAAATGAGATTTCTAAAATTGGAAACTACTGATTTTTGGGATGCATTTAGACAGAAATTAAGACATATTTCAGTACACATTATGTAAAATTTCTGAAATTCACAGTTTAAATCCATCAAGATGTCAAATTCTAAGATCTTAAAACTGATATAGATTCATAAAAAATAGATTGAATCTGAATTTAAGATAAATCTGCCTGAATTAGTTTTAAATGCCTTGATAATGGATTTTATTACAGTTAAGTTAACAGAATGCTTTCAATGTATTATTTTAAAACCTAAAAAGTTGTTACCACTGTTGCCAAATAGATTGGTCTTAATTATCATGTTGATGTATATTCCTTTCATCCCCTTATTTGGCAATCGTGGTTCGATTCACAGTTGCTATTTTTCTCCACGTGTGAAGTTAGGACTGGCCGTTCTATACATAGTGTGACGTCACTATGTTTGTCTAACCTCTATACATAGAACTGATTACTATCCACATTTAGATAGTTATACATACGCTAAAATATAGTTATGCGGAAGGATAAAAAATGTCAAAACAACCATATCGGCTGTATGTTATTAACAAAATGTGTTTAGTTATGTAGAATGAATATGTTCTACCAGTTTTATTCTTGTGTTTTTGTCAATAACACTAATTATTCAATGTCCAACTTCCATCTTGTAAGTAGTTCCTGCAAATACCCATAATGCCCCAAGGAGAAGAACACAGGTCAGTGCATAGCACTACCGTAGTGTACACATTGAGGACTGGCTAGAATTACTGTCCAGGAAAACTTGAATCGGCTGCCATAATACAACTGAAAAATTGTTGAAAAGAAAAACGGCGTTCAACAAAAACAAATAAAATAACCCCCTGATTTGGTTTCCAAATATGGCCACAGAAGTGCTGATTTCTTATTCAATTAATCTGATATCTATATTCAGTAGACTAGATCATATCCTGGAAAGTCTCAATGTCTTGCTTGTTTTCTCATTTATTTTTTATCTGCTATCCTTTAAAGTCTTTCCAGACAAATATGGCTCCATAATTTGAATTTTGTACCGCTTATAATGACATTAAAATCACGAGATTTATGTCTAGCAATTTTATTATCATGTCATGTGCTTACAGTGTCTTATTTGCCCATCTATTGCATGTTTAAACCAGTTGTGACATAATTGATCATTATATATGAGGATGCTTTAATGGTGCATGCCTTTGTGAAGCCTCATTAGTTGAAAACTTCACTTAATTATAATGGTGTAGTCAGGAAGCATGGCCTTTAAAAACATCTTCTTTGATATTTATGATTATGTTCAGCTTACATGCACAATTTAAAAGCTTTCTTGAAGATGAAAATTTAATCCTGTTTGTGATCTTTGTTATCTCACAGTATATGGGAAACTTAGTTTGGATTTTATATTTCAAAGGTTCCAACAATCAAGATTAATTATATGAAGATAAAAGACTCTTGTATCGATTATCAGGGCAGGGTGATTGTCTTATATTAAGTTTTTAGCAGTTTATTGCAGTTTCAGAGCCTTTTGGCTTGTTTTAAGGGACGTAAATGTTCTTTGTATGTATTATTTTACAATTAATTTAGTTGACAGAGCAAAAGCTGTCATAGACTTAAATTTACAACCTTCGGATTTTTTCTAAAGAGTAACACATTCATTCAATGTCACTGATCACTTTATTGAGAATTGATTAGGTTTGTATATAAAACTATGATACTGTTGAAAGGATAAAAAGGAAATGATCCTTGGATATCCATATTGAAGATTATATAACTGAACTGCAGTAAAATCCAGATTATTTAAATGTTGTTGGGCCCATAAAAATCATTCAGATAATCCATGGTTTTGAATTATCCATTTCAGTATGATGTACTGGTTGGAAAACTGTAAATTCTGTACTGTCCATACATTAGAAGGGAGTTAACTCTTGCACTCAAACATGACATTACCTTCAGTGATAATAATGATAAAATGTATAACAAAAAATGTCCTTTTATGAATGTAATATGAGTTTACAATGAAGCAATAATACATTGTTAATACAGATTTTACAGAACACAATACCAAATATGTCATTTTCAGTTCACTTACTAACGACTTGGCATTGCTGCCATCACTTTCCAAAACAACTAATTGTTAGGAAGACACAATGTCTTTATGGCTGTTACATTGTTTTCCATAGATCATCATTATCTAGTCGGTTTTTGTTTATAATGTTTGGATCAGTTTTCATATTTAGAATGACACAGAAATGCAAATCATTTCATACAGATCACAAGGTACGTATATTAACTCATTATACGTACCCGAGATCGTGCACATTGAAATATTAGTAGTGATTAGTAAAAATCATAATAAACAATATGATCAACTTTACAATTAACGCATCATTGATTTTAACAATTAAACAGTTGACAGGCTTCATATGTGAATTAATGTTACACATTTAATTGATTAATGTCACACGCCAGTTGATTCTCAATCAGCCATTGTTATGAATTGTAGATTTCGATTAATAGGTGTGAAAATAAAAGCATTTATGACTTTAGGGACCAAAAAATTTATTTGGATTGTACCAGGTATCCTTAAAATCAGATTTGTATAACCAGGTTTCGTTGTACTTGAAATATATAGATACGGAATCAGGACTGTAGATTTTATTCGGATAATACCGCATATATAGATAAGCTGTCGTTGAATAATTGAGGTTTTACTGTACAATCTGGTGAAAACCCACCCGCCTTCAAAGAACCTTTTATATAAGATATGTTATTAGGGCTGTGGATCGTTAGGTACGTGGCGATCCGATCCAATCCACGATTCAACACTTACGATCCACAAATCGAATCACGAATCTTTTGTTATCAAGTAACTCATCTAAAACTTCAACATTCAGTTCTGATAGCTAAATTTAATTTTCTTTTAGGAATAATGCAGTAAATTGATATAAATAGTTCTATGTCTTAAATCTTTACGTACTCCCATCCAATTAATGGTTATCAGCATCATTTTCTGGTTTGAGCCTGTAACCCAACATTTAAAGATCCAAATGGACCTCTTGGCCAACAAAGTAGTCTATGATGAGACAATATATATTCAGGGAAAAGGGTTTTTTAGGAAAAAAACAACAATTTATGCTAAAAAATAAGATCACAAACCATGAATCTCAGTAATGAGGATTATTCGTACTCGATATTTCAATTTGATTCGTGAATACCCGAGTACTCAGATACTCACCACAGTCCTATATGTTATATTGTGTCTGCAATGTTTTGCATTAAGATAACATTTAAATTGATTTTTTTTTTCTATTTTCAGTGGCAAACCCACCTGAGAAGTCAAAAGATGACAGCAACTTAAGTTCTCGTAATGGACAGCTGGCTCGTAAGTATCTTCTGTCATTTCTTTACTCTGCTGCCAGCCACTTTTGCCTTATCTTTATTGATTTGTTCTTTGAATGTTTCAGTTTGCTATTAAATATTATTATAGAAAGATTGGCAACATATGTAATGTTCTCATTAGGAACTTGTTGAATAGGCTTAAATAGAAAAGTAACAGCTTTTCTAGTGGGTTCCAGGGGCATCATGAATTGCGTCTTCACTGGAGCCAAGACGACAAATTATTTTTGCCAGTTTTAATCGGCATGTTAGTTGTTCGAACCGACCTTTTAGGATGGCAGCCAGTTCCTTATGAGAACACTGTATTATGTGTTATCAGAACTATTGTTATCTTGTTCCAACTGTAAAAGTTGACAAAACAAGGTAAAAGGAATCTCCTAATACACTATAGTATTGTTGATATATCATTGTGTATTCCTATAACACTGCTTCTCCAACAAGAAGACTGTAAGTCTATGTACAACAATCATGTCAAGTTAGGTTCTTGTCTGAAATTATGGTGAGGGTTTCCATTCATACTGATTAGAAAATTACAACAAGGCGAGTATTGTGTAGTCTGTGTACAGGGGTCAGTTTCGGCCTCAGTACAATCATGATACCATGCATAATTGAAAACAAAATCACTCCAGAGGGGGGCAGTCAATGCCATTCAAGATTTTCTACTATGACAATCACATTCACAGCACCAAACTCCATGTGGCGCCAGTGTGGATGAGTTGATATGGGATTTGGGCGAAATTCTTGTAGTTTTTATGTGACTGTGTGTTTTACAATTAATACCATAATTGTTGTTTTATTTCAACAGCATTATTGATGAGAAACATAAGCCATGATAAACTTCATTTTATGAGAGAAATTATAAAACATGCCAAATATTTGCTTGAAGAATGTCAATGTGTCAGCATGTAGCATAGTATGGAGATTATCTTCCAAGATTTTCATTTAACGGTTACTTAGATTTCATGAAATTTATGGTGCTTATTATTAAACCTTAACCTTTACATTATTTGGTAATGTCACTGTAAGTCTTGGAATAAATGAACCAATTTGGTTGTCATGTACCACAAATAATTAGATTCAGGGAGAATTATTTACATTGGATTTTACCATAATATGAATATTCATCTGTGTTTGGTTTGCTCAAGTCTTGTTTAATGTACATAGGATGTCTTAATACTTATCAATATGTCAGATGCTGCTGGGTTTTTTTTTGGGGGGGAGGGGGGGGCGTCTGTTTAGTATTTTCATCTAGTGACAATAAGTTCTGTATATACAGTGAAACCTGTTTTAAACTGTTATTGTAATATAAAACAAAATGACCTGTCAATAAAGGCCACATTTTTATTTCCCAAAGGACGGCCTTTCTTCACAGGTTTGACTGTATATCAGTCCGTTTACAAGCATAATTATGCATCCTTATTGACCTTTCTTTTGGAGGGAGTGCCCTTTTGATTGAGATCAAAGCCTCTGATTGATAATGTTGTTTTTGTATCAAAATTCTTACTGGTGTTCTCCATAATTATTCCTGAAATTGTGATCCTTTTCCATAAAATGTTCCATTAGACAAGCTTGATTGGGGTAATCTTATGCCAGTAAACTAGCTCCAGGAATGACATACCTGTGCCAAAATGGAGGAGGAGTTACATGTCTTTATCAAGACTGTGAGGTTATGATACTTGATACTTCATGACTGCTTGTGTTGGTATTTCTAACACTGAGTTTGAGAGTCCATTTATTTAAAACTGTTCTGTTGCCCTTCATTTTTATATGCTGGTTTGGGTCGCATTATGGAAACACCCATCACTCTGATGCTTTGATTTATATCAGGTTTTTATAATGGTCCTGTATGATAAATTATTTTCAGATGATGCAATTAATCAAGGTAACTGTACCAGATATTTTTACTGTTTTATATGTATCATCCACAGCTTGGTATTACTGTTAGAGCACTTACTAATTCCACTTGTTTCACACCATATATGTTTTATTAGCAGATATTTTACCATTTATTGTGGAAGTGTGCAATACTTTTGTATCTGCCAACCTATCTAGCCCTTTCACATGCAAAGATTTTATGCCATTGTTTGTATTCACTGCTTTATATTTATTAACAGAAACAAACTGTTCTGTTCTATAACTTAACCAATTTGATTCACTGCTAACAATTACAAACACTAACCTAGCAGGCATACAATCATCAAACTTTGATTTCATTTTTTCATAAGGTTTCCAGTTCAAATTATTGGGTCAAGGTCATTGTCATTTTGAGACCAAGTAATTAACAATCTCTTCAGTTGTTCAAGAAAATCTACATCTCAGTTTACTACTCATGTGATTAATTTTTAACATTGTCATTATTTTTCATTGAACAAATAAAGGTCAAGGCCAAAGATTGTGGAGGTCAAAGTTAAGACCTTGATATAGGTGTTCTGAAACTGGCAATCTTTGTTAGCAATTGTATTGCACTGCTCCTGTATTTTGTATTTTATTGTTGTTTTATATACTATACTAACTTAGTCCATATTTACTAATATTGCATAATATTCTGCATTAGTGTAATTATATTAAAGTACTTATTACATGTGTTTGTTTATATTTGTCCCAAAAAATAGAAACAGTCTGTATTGAAATACTTATTTGTAGTAAGTATAATTAGTTTTATTACTCCAAATTTGATATGGATCACTTGAATTTGGTCATTCAAGCATCACATAATAGTGTGAAAATGAAACAAAAGAAGCATTTCTGTATAATTTATATTTCATACATTGAGTAAGTGATTCTTCAAATTTTGACTACCAGTAGTATAATATATTTAGAACTTGAATAGGTATTGTGGTGGCCTCCACAGTTAAGGTGACTGAACACGTATATAAATTTTTGACGTCAAAATATTTTTTTCAAGCGAATTTCACGAAATTACAGTAAATGATAGTTCAATTATTCTAGTTCTCATTCTGGGATTATTTTCTGACTAAATTGTTACCATGACAACATAGTGACCTTGACTGGTGGTGCAATGTCAAACCCCAGTGAAAAGAAGGTTTTCTAGAGTTGTTCTGTTGTGATGAATTTTGTAGGCCGTGGTTTGTGTACTGGCCTTGTAACTTGGTGATAAGGGTTTCCACTCAGTTCCACCAGGTTACCGTATACCTTTCTATGAAAAATTGACAGAAAGTTAATTTTTCCTGCTTGTGTCGGAGAAGTTGCTGGCCCCTTGTGGAAGGGTAAGTTTGTACTGGTTGGAATCTGGTTAGGTGAACTGGCCACCATGCATAACTGAAATATCGTTGAAAAAGGCATTATACACGCTGAAATGCTCAGGGTAGCATGTACCCTGAGATATTTATCATTTACTAAATATTCCAATTTAATGCCAACACTCTGTTGAATACATCCATGCTTTTTTGGTACAAAATACAATTTACTCTCAAAAACAGTTGCAGTTCCTTGTTAGTGCGTTAGTATCCAAAGTCTATTGTGAAACACATGATATCTTAGATATCTTTTTATTGCTGAACGTTAAGAATGAGTGAAATTTTTTGTTTCTTTTTTTAATCATTACTTTTATTAAACAAACCTAATGGAAAACTGTTATGCCTCCTTTAAATTAACCTTCAACATTATATAGTATTTTGTGCATCAATCTAACTATGAGTATTATAGGAATGCTTTGCTTTCTATCCAAATTACCAAACATCCCTGTATCTAGTTTCACTCGTTCATTTATATGTGTATAGTTTTATTATAAAATGTTTTGTGTAATATATATACATTTGTATTTTCATGCAATCTTAATCAAACTTTGTAGGTTATTGTGAATTGTTTAGGAATCTGACCTTTCTGTATTTTAATTTTACTGTATCATTTATTATACTAATTGTGTACTATTTAATTTAGCACCATAGTAGCTTAGATGAACACTTTATACCCAAAATTCAGTGCACATGAGCACAAAATGCTATGTACAAGAGTGACAGTATTTGGTATACCTTTCATATTATTGTGCAGTTTTTGTCAACCATTGACTGTTAACATGTCTATGTTTTTTCGCTAATCTACAGACACTACATAAAGATCTGTCTGTAATGGATAATTAGATAGTGGCCAGAGTATCTAGTATAAACTTCCTTTCATCACACATCCACTTTTCAACATATTTTGAATATTTTGTCTTGAAGTTTTGATTGACAAAATTAATGGTCCCTTGTAGTGTCAAGTTCAATTTCAAGGATTATTGTTTCATTGATTTTTTATCCTGTGAAAGACAAAATGTGGCCTTTATTGACAGGTGGTCTTGCTTCTGATGTCATTTTTTCTAAATAATCAATGATCATATTTATAAAAGAATGGCCTTTATTCACAGTGTGGCCTTTATTCACAGTTTAGCCTTTATTCTGAGGTGGCAGCTTACCCAGGTTTGACTGTAATTAAATTATTTATAAGTAAGAAACATTTGCTTCTCAAAATATTAGGGGATGTTGATTAGGAGAGGTCATTTTTAAGGATCTATTTAGTTGGTAAAGTTAAAAAAATTGTCAGGAAAGGGGAAGGAACTCTTTACTGGTTTCACAGAAATCTGTTGAAAGGATCAGAAAAAAATCACAAACACACACAATGATGTTCAATACAAAAAATGGCTTGAAATTTGGTATGAAATGTTTTTGATTGATTTCGGAAAAAAAGGTGTTTACCAATTCACTTTGGAAAGTTAACTTGTCAGAAATAGATTTTAAGAGACATGTGGATTTCCCACAAGAATTGTCAAGTTTCTGTGAGTACTCTTACAGTTCCTTTTATTAATGCTGTCTAATTAACTGATACAAAATGTACTCGACACTTCACTGGTTTAATCCAGATGAAAATATTCTTGAACTGATTAAATGTGGTTGTTGTAATTTGTGTTTTTTTCCCCGGAATCCTGGTGTAAGCAGAAATTATTTGTGAAAATAATGTATGTTTTATCTTAGCTAAATATAGTATTGTAAATCAGCTGCTTGTTACGGAAGACATAATAATTGCATTAACCTGGCTTTGAAGTTTGCTTGAGTGTTTGCTAAACCAAAATAGAGTAATTACACATAAAAAGGTTTGGCTTTGAATTGTATGTACTGGTTGATAGAATAAGTCGTAATAATTTCGCTCACACAACAACAACAACAATGAAATAATTTCATTGTTGCTGTTGTTGTTGTTATTTCAATTCATCACCTTTACATTGCATTCCCAATCTAGAAAGAATTCTCATATCTAATTTAGACTTTTAGTACATTTATTGGGCGCCTTCATTTTAGACGAATCTAATATCACATAGAATCTTATGCAATTTTCATGTGATCACTATGACTTTATATGCAATAATGTTCCTGAAGGGAGAAAATGGGCTTTTACACTCTACACTCAAACCTGTGCTAACAGCCAACTCTGAATAAAGGCCACCCTGTCAATAAAGGCCATTCTTTTAAAAACTTGTCATTATTTATTAAGAACAAAATGGCCTCAAAATGAAGCCCATCTTTCAATAAAGGCCACATTATGTGTTTATCATGTGTGGCCCTTGTTCACAGGTGTCACTTTACATGTAAGCAGGTTTTTTTCTGTGGGTATTTGTACTTAAGAGGGACATTTGTTCCCCTATTGTTTTGTTAGCCTTTATTCACAAATGGTCATTGACCATGTATTAGTCATACATTTACAAAAGAATTACAGCTGACAACAATAAGGAGTCACAAATCTACAAGATATAGCATTATATGATACAACTTTGAACACATTGACTAACTCAAGAAATGAAAAACATCTTTTTTGCAGTGCATTTGATAATTAGCATACTCAATTTAGCTTCAATTACATCTTTTTTTTTAAAAAGGGGGAAAAGATCTTCACTGTATGAAACATCAAACCATTTTTTCCTTATGATAGACTGATTGAACTATGAATTGTTTATTGTAGGTACTGGGTCACTGACTGTTTTGAGACGCTCTAACTCCCGCAATAAAGTTGTATCCAACAACAGTAGTCGCACCTCAAGTGTTGCTAGTCTTGAGAGTGATTCCTACGCGAGTGTTGACCTCGGCACCGACAAACTTCCACCTGTGGATGTACCCGAAGCCTCTCATGTTTGCTCATTACGGTTTGTTTAGTGTTTGATTTTATGAAAAATTAATATCATAATATTAAATAACGTAAAGATATACTTGAATATTATGATTTTTTTAAATTTTTAATGATATTGAATCTAAATTAATGGGAAGAACTCATTTTCACCATCCTGTGAAGTCATGAAATACATTTGATTTTTTTAGTCCAACTTATATACGAGGGGTGATCATTAAGTTTGTAGACAACTTTGCTGTTACTGTTATAATTAATTGTATGAGATTCGTATATAAGGTTAATGAACATAAAAGGAAAAAAAGTACCATTAATTTCGACTAAAAGACTCTCATAAGCACATGAAATCTTATAACCATAGCAACAATAGTAAGCATAACCACCGCAGATCAAAAATTTAATATTATTTGCAAATACATCATTTACTGTGGCCTCAATATTGCGTTAAACCCTGTCATTAATCAATGAAGTCGACGTCATATCATAACGCCTTAGCTGCTGGAAGTAAACGTCGGACGTCAATTTAGAACAAAGAGCAGTTATCAGATGTTGCATAATAGTTGAAATGACATCGACTGAAACTAAAAACAGATTGGAGAAAGTGTCAGGGAAAGAGAATGAGTGTTGAACGTGATGAGATTAAAGATGACTAAAGATGTGGCCGACCGACAACAAAACATTAAACACCCCAAGTCACTGGGCGCTAGATGCCCAATTATCTATTACTGTCCAGCTTGGTGTTGATATCCTGGCCGTATTCACTAAATTTTGCTTTGCTTCTGTTCCAAATTTAAAATATTATTTAAAAGGTCAACATTTCTCCAGCTTTGAAGAGCTCCTGTCATGTGCAATGATTTAAGGGCATTTGACATGTCATTTTACAAGAACACACTCAAACAGTGGGTCCACAGACATGAACGTTGTGTGCAATGCAGAGGTGCGTATTTTGAAAAAATTGTGACTTTGACGTCATGGATAATATTGTTCTGGCGGCGGTGGGATGCCAATGGTTCAACAAAAACATTTGTTATTTGAATAGTTCTGGTGTTTCTGTTAAAAAAAATTACATGATATGCAGTACACTTTCAGCAACTTCATTATTGTGTTCATTCTTACTGAAAATCTAGCATTTCTTTTAATATACGTTTGGTTGTCCTCGAACTTAATGATCACCCCTTGTTTATATTTTTTTATATACCTCTATTTCCAATTAGACTTATCAAAATTTCCTAGTTACCACCGACCCAATCAAAACTATTTTTTCCTACTAACAGTAGACTTTTTAGGTCATGGTCAATTTCTTTCATACCTGTATTTTTACATGAGACAGTATCTCCAAATTCCCCCAAAATATTATTGAAAAAAAAGATCTACTACCAACTTTCAACCCTTTATTTATTGGGGAGAAGTAAGTTGAAACATGGTATTCATTTTTTTTGGCCTAAAGTGTAAATAAACTTTGAATTGAAAGTCTGTTCTTATTTTAGGTTAAGACACATTGTTCGAAAATTGCAAAAAGAAGATGTTTCCAAGGAAGATTTACTGAAAAACCTTGATTATGCAGCACAAGTTTTAGAAACTGTATATATTGATGAAACTAGGTAAGGTTGAACTTCTTTTATGTGCAAATCATGTTTATTAATTCTAATTATATGTAAATTCATTATCAAGTTCATTTCAAAATTTGAATTTATGTTAAATACCCTCATCCAATTCAATTAATATTCAATTTGATGAGAACCTGCTGTATGACATCACATTGGTCATGTGACCTGATGATGTCATTAATGATGTCACATGCTGAACTTCTGAATTTTCAAAATGGCTGACAATGACTCAGAAGAAACAAAAGAAAGTATCAGTCCTACTAAGCTAGCTAAGCTGTAAGTTTATAGACATAACATTTTTGATAGAAATTCTGTATTTCCTTGGTTATAGACACTTCCATGCAATCAATATATTTTTGTGTGTTTTTTTTTTCAATTTTACCAGAAAATATTAGTGGGTGGGGTATCAGAAATTTTATTCCATTAGTCAATTCAATTGGCTTAACACTAAACAGTGTGTTCATGCATATACACAACATTTATCTTTAAAGTTGTATTATTATTAGTTTTACATTACAAATATGTCTACTGTTTGAATGAAGGAACTTGAATCTTTTAAATATTTGTTTTTGTTTTGATGTTGAAATCTAGGTCAACTGCATTGTGCTGTTATTAGCGGTGGCCAGTGCTTATAATTGTTTGCCATACTTTATTATTAATGAGAGACATGCTTCCTGTTTATTTTACTTCAAACAGGTTGAAAAGACCATTCAAAATACATTTTTTTTACATTCATTACTTTTATTTTGTATCATTGAATTAATGATCAATATCCAGCCATGCTGGATTATTAAATTTATGACATTTTCCACTTCACAATACTTGATAATACATTAGTTTACCCAAATTAATTACTTATAGTAAGGCATTTCTGCTAAATAAATACTTGAATTCTGCCTTGAATCTCCAAAAGTAATTATGTCCAATGACTGATTTATTCTTTCATCCATGTATACTTTAAACTATTTTTCTATATATGTATATAAACACTATAATTTCTTACAGCGATGACTCTGAACCTGAAACCATAGAAATTCCATTAAAAACAAATGAAACAGCTGATCCTAAAAGTAAACCTAGAAAATCTGGAAAAAAATCGAGGTTATTTCTTATGAGTAGATGTTAATTAATTTTTAGCTTCTCAATAACAAAAATGCAGCAAGTAACCTTTTAATATATTGTCCGGTCACCGTTTTCTAATACCACCTCATTTATCCTATTAGTGTTCTAATATTTGTGTCACATATTTGCAGTGAATTTTAATATACAGTTTGTGGTGTTTTCGAACCAAAATTTGTCTGAAAGTCCTCTTTAAGGTGTTAAAGCAAAAACAAATGTTTGTGTCTGGTCCCTAATTTTCCCCGAAAACCCTAGACTTTATAAGGCACGAGGAACAGTAACGGTATATCCACTTCCGCACATTTTTACCTTTCGCCCACTTTCAAGAGCCAAAAAAATCCCCTATACCTACCCAATTTTTATGAGCATTTAGTCAAAACAAATTTTTTAAGGCATAGCACTCTTTCATAGCAATCAACTTGCTTGAAGCTGAGGCTAAATTATTCTGGCAAGTAAGTACATAACTATGTACCTTTATTTGATTATTTCCGACAACCAGTCCAAAACATCTGGTTACAGACAAGTAATGTAAGACAATTCCATATATTTTATTCCTACATCGACACAAAAATGTCTGTTTCTTGCCTCCATCCTGCCTGAATTTGATCTTAATTCCCTATTTTTTGCGCAATTTTTTTGTTGCAATGAAATAGAGATGTTCGAAGTCATTGTTACTGAGTTTCCAAGTTTGACTTAAACATGTTTGAACTGTTAATATATACAGTCAAACCTGTGAACAAAGGCCACCCTTGGGAAAGATACAATGTGGCCTTTATTGACAGGTGACCTTTATTGTGAAGTCATTTTGTTCTGAATAATCAATAATGGTTTTCATAAGAATGGTCTATATTTACAAGGTGACCTTTATGTGGAGATGACTGCTAACACTTGGTTGTCTGTATGTAATTTTCCTTCAACATGGAGGTAATTTTCATCAATAATAAAGATGTAAAAGGAGACGAGAAACAAACATATTTTGTCTGTAATTGTTGGAATATATTCAGGTTATTAAAGCATTGAAAATAAATAATTTGTTAAGTTTAGGAATATCGACTGCCTAGTATACCACTGCCAATATGTGCATATATTTACAAACAAAAGATTTTTCTGCAAAATTTGCTTATTTTTTGCACTAATATTTTTTTGTTCGTACTGATCTTTACTGGACTAAAACAATTTGGTATATATATATAATATGATAATTTAACAATAACAATGATTAACATGAAGTAATTATGAGAAACTATAATTTCAACTACATTGTATGTGTTAGTAAAAAACACTTTACTAAAATATAGATTGAGTTCATCTTCATTAGCTAGCTGGCCAAATATTTCCTACATGTGTTTGTGTGACTAATTCTTCCTTCACCAGTTGTTTTTTTATACTAACTGTTTGTAATTGTTTAAAAAATAATTAAAACTAGGTTTAAGTCAGCTAAAACTTATCATAAACAAACAATGCATAGCGAAACCTGTTTTACTTGTGTAAAGAATTGTATTACAGAAAAAAACTTGAATTGCTGGCTTCTGTGATAGTGAAAACTATATGTTATGTAATAGTATTAATTCAAATTCCAAAAAGGGATTTTATATGAACTTCCCAAGTTGTATAGTATTGAACAAATATTTTTAGTTTTTTAACAAAAATTAATCCCTGTTTGACTAAAACTCTGCTCCATTTGTCATTGATTCTCAAATTATTGTTATGTGTTACTTGTTGTTCTCCAAAACTGTTGAATTGATAGTCAAATAACATTACTAAAACCAAGGGTAACTCCATGCAAAGAATTACATGGAATTCTAATGTAAAACTTTTGAGTTATTTCATGTTGTTTTACAACCCCTATAAATTCATACAGAACTACTACACATTACTTCTTTTATTTCTCTGATCTCATTCTATCTTTATTATTGTTTCTGTTTTTATACTATATAACTTTTATGTTGATGTTATCTGGATTGACAGTGTTAAGGATTCCAAATCAGACCTCCTTAGGTATGTGATAGATAAGTTTACTGAGTGAACAGTTTTAATCAGACATCCATCGTTTTATTTGTAGTCCCAGAAATTATTTAATGCTTTTTGTACATAAATGTGTTTAAAACAAATTCAAAGTCAGAGTGAGAAATAAGACTTATTGAACATTTCAAATACCTCATGGGACCCAGACAATGCATGATATCAGATCATCAGCATTTCTCTGAATGAACAATATCTCCCAAATCATAATCCGGGGCAAGTAAAAAGTACTTCATTAATGGTGATAATACAATTTATAGCAGATCTATTTGATTTGACTTTTGTGAAAGCCAAAAATTATTTATTATAAGTACTTGTTGCGAAGTCACTAAGAATAGAAGTTGCCATCAGGCTATCCTTTAAAATGTGTTGTTTGCAGTAACGCTACCTACTCACCAAGAAGGTCTCTACCCAATTTCTTTGGCCTTTCATGTATAGGAAATTGTTTTGAATAAAAAAACACCAGTATTCTGACATGTATTTTGGGTTCAATATAAAAAATGAATTATAAAAAAAATATTTCTACCTACCTACCAACTCAAAATTGTCTGGGTAGAGATCTATACAAACAGCCTGGTTTTCATTAATATTCAGCACAACAGATTTTCTAATGAAAATAACGGATTTGGCCGATTTGGCAAACGGTTCTTAATGAAAACCCTGCAAACATATTTTTAAAGATGGCCTCATGCAACATTTTTTTTAATTAAGTCTTATGAATTTCTCAGTCTCACTTTGACTTGTGTCCATCCCTCTCTCACCTGCACCTTCATGTCCATGTTTGTATAATAGTGTTGTCAGACTGATAAAATGGAGGATCATGGTGTCCTGAAAGACGAATCAAATAGTCTTCCTTAGACAGTTCTGGATCATTGCTGGAGGCTGTACGCTCATTCTGTTTTTGATTGCATTCTGTAGTCTGTCCAGATATTTGAATGGTAAAGGAAATGAATATTTGTCTTGCTTCTATTTTATAAGCCCCTACAGTTTTGGCGTAGTTTTGTCTTGTGTAAGTTGTGAGAAATGATTGGAATTTTAAACCATTGCAACAATTTTATAGACTTTTTATGTTATGTCATTATACAATGTTCTTTTTTTGTGGTATATACTTCATTTTTCAAGTATGAGCTGCTTTGTACAAAAATGGAATTTTGTATGTTATTATAATCTGAAACTACACAAAAATCACCTTTTCAAAATTTGAGAAAAAGAAGTCATATTTTTATAATTTCTAATAACTGTTGCAAAAAATGTACTCTTAACCAAACATCATCTTGTAAAAAATGTAATGAATCATATTTCTTTTCTTATTAACATTAGTTATTGCTAAAGTAATGTGACTTTCAGAGCCTCGTTTTAAATTGGCTTAAGATTGTTTTACACTAAGTGACAAAACAACATTTTTCTACCAAGAAGCTCATATTAATCATTCTAGATCATTATACATCATAGATCTATACATCTGTATATATTAGGATGTAATGACAGTGACACTCAGTTTGTTCACTACAATCGTTCTGTGACTGTAGAGAAAAAGTGCACCTTTTTCATTAAACACAATTTAATGTGGTTAACCTTTGTCCTGTACTATTATCTATTCTGTACTTGTTGTTCATGTGGCTTATGTTTACCCCTTTTCTACGTCTGCGTAATTAAATTCAATAGTTGTTCAATGAAATAAAACTTTTTAATTGTACATTTAAGGGAAAAAATAATTTTATTCAGTTATTTTCATGCAGATCAAGTTGTAGTCTAGCTATAAAAGCCTTTTGAACACTCAGCTTTGTTTGGTACCATCATAGAACTGTTCTTTTAACTTAGAAAGTGACACTGATAGCCAGTGTCATCCCTCGGAAAATAAGCTGTATTTAAAAAAAACACATCTTTTTCCCATATTTGCATTATAATTATTCACCAAATTTGCCTATTTTGTGTAATTTTCCACCTTCTTCAAGCGCCCTGCGTTTCCCCTTTTCCTAGCCTGTAAAGAAAACCCTGGAATTGTGATTATGCTCATATAAAAGATTTGACAATGCCAGTTCTATCTTGACATATATTATGACTTTCAAACTTTATAGGACTTATGTTGACATGTTTTTGTTGTTTTCTACAAAAGGTGGGTTTGATGCCAAACTTTTAACCTCCTTTGTTGTATCAAAACAAGGAAGATAATTATAGCAGTAGTTTTGAATCAAACTGTCACTTATATGTTGTTTTACACTGGGCACATGACTTTGGTGTATTGATTAGATCAGTGTTCAAACTTCATCCACTGTGTAAAGTAGATTGTATTATCAGTTTTTAGTCATGGAAATTTGTCTTATAGCATAATGTTCGCCGAATTTATAATTGTTTTCAAGCTTTATAAATGATAATGGTCACCATTTCACTCAATGTGATACAGTCAGAGTTACTGCCCTTTGATTTGAAATGCTTCCTTTATGACTGTTATCAAATATTAAATTTGTTTTGGTATTTTATAAAGGGTTTTGAGATAGGATTCATTATGTAACAAAAAAATATATAATATGAAGTTATTAAAATAGCAAGAATTTTATTGTCAACTTTCTTTGTGATTTTTCGACATTTTGTGGTAATTGTATTTTGATGTTTTTCTGCTCTGGAAAGTTTATTTTGCTGTTATTATTAATATGATACAAGCATGCCTTGTTTGGGTATATTTACTGTTTATAATTCTTGACTTTGTTACATTTCATGGTTGTGTATAACTTCATTTTATTACACTTTTGCCAGTCTTCGAATTGTCTCAGATTGTTGATTATAATTATTTTTACATATTGCCCTACTTTTTAAACAGGATTGAAAGCTGTTAATAACCTTATGCATACGTTTGTGACTGTTTAATGGACTTATTTAGTATATAAATTGAACAAGCATGCCTATTTACTTCAAAGAATTTCATAAGAAACAGTATTCAAAACTACTATTTTCGCCACTAATCCAAGTTTTGAATTGTTTAAAATTCCATGCAAAATTACTGCATGAAAAAATGTGTAAAATTTTTCAGTATTAACATTTGTCATGAAAAATGACTATTACTTCATTAATGAATAAAATTCAAAGATACTAAAAGCTTTTAAGTAATAAAAAGACAAAACACGTCTACATCCAATTTATCTATGTAAGAAATGGATCAATTCGAAGGCTATATGATTTTGTCATGTGTGATATGTCAATCTTCCGTGACCCCGTTTTTGCCTTGTGCATATATTTCTCTTTTTCTTGATTCTCTCTCTGGACAATTGTGTAGATGCAGAGCGTGTGCCAGTGATGTAAAATGCAAGTGTAAACAAAAGCTGATTGATGCAAGGTAATGCACGGCGCTAACATTTTATGTTACAATGCATGGAGAATGCTGAAGACAGCTCTCAACTGGCTCAGCCCATCTTTCAAATGGTTTGCTGCTTATAGTAGATTTAGATCCTGTACTGTGGAGGACTTCCAGTACTTTGATTATATTTGAACATTTTTTTATGAACTTTATTTAGCTGAATTAGGTTTAGAATGCATGCTCTTAGTTGTATCTTGTGACTTGTTCATTTGTATCTTTTTTGGTTCGATGTATTTTCTTAGCTAGCATTTATTTGTTAATAGTTTTAGAGGTTAATTCTGCAGTGATCTGATTGGTCATATAAAAAAGCATGCGCAGTTCAGGTGTCAAGGTCGGCACTTAGGCAAGATGTCAAGGTGGGCATTGAGGAAAATTATGAAAAAATGTGCTATAATTGGGAATCCTTGATAGCCTACCGAAAACAGAAGATAAAATGTTATGAATGTTCTTAATTCAACAAAACTTGATTGATTGATTGATTGATTGAAATTAGTATAAAATGTATACAGAGTGAATTGGACCTATGTGTCTATTTTTACCTCTTTGTTATTTGATGCATTTATGAGAAGAAATTCCATAAAACATAAAAAATCCTGTAGATCATTTTTTAGATCTTGGGAAATCATTGTGAAAGTACTGTTATGGATAGCATAGGAAGCAACTTGGTTGATTGATTATTGTATTATTAGCTTTATTGCAAATTTTATCATAAATTTGTCTGGAAGTTTATAGTAGAATATTATTATCACAATAATATTCTATAATCTGCAACAATATACTGTCTTGAATTGTCTTTGTTCAATGAAAGCAAGACAAATATGGTTAAAATCTAGAATGTATCAATAAAAACAGATTCAGTAGATAAATCATAAATCAGATAACAGCATATGTTGGAATGTTTTATATAAAATAACAGTGTACCAGATTGTAAACATCTTTCTGTCTCCGGGTTATTGGATATTGAACTAAAATATATGTACAAAAATCTAAACCATCTGTTAATAGAAATTGTCTAGACAAGTTTTGAACACTTTTAGTGAAACAAATATAGAATAGGTATTTTTTATATCTGACTCAAGCTATCCAATTAATGTCTTTGGGAAAAATGTTCATAGAATTTACAGATCAGTGTAAAAAATGAAAATTTATTGGAACCTGGACGATTGTTAACAGCTTCCCTAGGCTGTCACTTGCTCAGTGTGCCTGAATTTATTGATGCGGACCAAGGTACTATGTTTTTCTTAATGAAGCCACCATGCAAATGTTAAACTGGTTCTGACAGTTAATGTTGCAGTGCAAGTCATTGTATTAAATCAGCTTCCATGAGTACTTTCAGTACTTTGATTGCCCTTTAGTCATTACTTTATCATATAGAACAACTCATCATCATCATTATTCATAATGATTGGCTTGATTATTATATATGTAACATAGATAATAACTATACTCACCTTTACCTGATGTCTTTGTATCACTGCATGGTCGGTCTTAGATTATGTCTAGACTTTACAGATACAGTTCACAGCATTATTATACTTTAGAATTGAATACATTTTATGCCCCTCTTTGAAACTGGTCTTTGTTCTCCATTCAATATAAAGTAGATGATCAATCATGGATTCTTCTATCTTTTTGGCAATTGCTGGGTGCACCTACAAATCTCTTGGATGTGAAGAATATGGAGCAGGTATTTGCGTTCAGGGTTGTAAAAGTTAAGATGTTTTTTTGGAAAGTATGTCACTTTATTGTGGGAGTTATTAAAAGAGTCAAGGTCACAGTTAAATCATCATGAAAGTTCTCCATTTAACTTATATAGTTACATGCTTGTATTACAAATACTGATAGACCATCATTGGGGCATATTGTGTTTTAAAACTTATAGATATTGAATGTTAGCACTGGATTTTATAACTGTTCTAATTTTGTAGTGTTTTATACATATCTATATATATAACAGTTTTGATTTTAATTTTTGTTTCAGCTCTGCTACTATTAATTTTGTTTATTACATTTACATTGATGTGATAAATTTATAACCAATATATACATCTGTAGTATTCTGTAGTTCAACTTTTACTTTGTTTACTTTGTAATATTTTCTTTACTTCAGAAATTTTGGACCTGCCTCTATGGCCAAGTGGTTAAAGTCATTGACTTCAAATCACAGTAACCTCTCACTGATAAGAGGGTCATGGGTTTGAGCCTAGCTACCTACCACATCTCTATGTGAGAAAGTAAGCAGTTGCTTACAGAGGATGGGAGTCTAGTACTGGTTCATCCCAGGAAAGATGGTTAGGTGAACTGTCTGCCTCATGTGACTCTGACTGTTGAAAAGGGGGTAAAACCCAATGAAACAAACAAACATCAGAAATTTGTGAAACTTGTGTTTGAAATCTTGTTTTATTTTAAACCCAGCAGGTAACGATGTTCTGTCATGACATAATAAACTTTGTCATTAAGTATAATGTCCTCAATCAAGACGATGCTGTCAATTTTCACATTGTACAAAAATCCTCCACACATGAGTTTACACTATATGTACTACACAGTAGCTTAAATAAACATTGAAAAAAAATCACTGTGTGAAAGTTGAGGACTGTGTTTAGAATTGAAAATAAACATTGAAAAACATGTAATAATGAAAATTTAAGATATGGAAACCCGCAATGACTTATTGAAGTTATTGTTGGAATTAATTTTGATATTATGATACATTATTTTGGCAAATGAAATTAGCATAAGTTCAGGTGAGAATTATAGATACTTGACGTTGTTAATCATCAAATATTATTTTACTGATGCAGAAAATTAATGTACATTTAATCATTAGCAATAGATAAAAGTTAAAAACCTCATTTCACTTATGGCCATTTTGTCACAAATTTGAATGACCTTAAGTTGGACTGAAATAGACTAGCAGAAGTGTTTTTCATCTATATCATGTATCAAATGGTTAATTTTGCTGATCGATTCTTAGTGTGGGTTAGTAGACACTTGGATAGAATCACATGAAACAGAAAGGAAAAAGTGAACTAGATTTAGAACAAATTATGACCAGATTTTGTTGTAGAAACTTTCACTATATTCTTTCTTTCTCTTTTCTAATACTTTGTCATAGACCACCTGTGTGTCTCCCTTTTTTGTCTGTCACATTATCTATCTAATCTAATCTGTAATATTATTTCCATTGTCGATAATTTAGTGGAACAAAAAATTGAATAATGAAATAAATATGTAAATAGCATTCCTAAATGGTCAATAAGTCCCCGCGAGGGGTTTGACCTCAATGGAAGAAATTTAATTACCATACTTACAAAGGGACGTCACTCTGGCTATTTTGCATTTGTATGTCATGGTCATATAAATAAATACAGGTGTTTTAAAGAATGTTTGAATTTTTACTAATTTCCGAAATAGTGATTAATATAGATTATCAAATGTATTCATTGTGTTGACTTCGATTGTCTTGAAACAGCAAAAAGTTTGTGGCCTTACCCGTAGGTTATTATTTTGAGATAAAATGTTCTAGCTGAAGATATATTTCAAAGAATTGTAGTTGAAGGTCTGTTTTCCTTGTATAATGTTAAATTGTTCAGAGTTCCTAAATCTATTAGATATCTTTAGACATTAATGTTGTCACAATAAGTATTGTTAATATCTATCATATTTTGACTTACAGATATAGTGAATATACCATGTACTATGTAAGCACACTGTTGTTTCGAGTAAAATTGTTGTATGAAAAAAATGGTTCATAGGTTGTAACATACTGTTTTGCTATTGGTGAAGCATGGTTTATATAACAAACTGCTGTGTATTTTTCAGACGTTTGTGCGATGAGGAAGATGAGCTTAGCGAAGTTGAGCCAGATGCTGTTCCGACAGAAGTGCGGGATTGGCTAGCATTAACCTTCACTCGCTCCATGAGCAATATAAAACGTCGTGGTGATGATAAACCTAAGTTCCGAAGTGTGGCGAATGCAATCAGGGCTGGAATTATGGTGGACAGGTATGGCCATGGGGTTTTTACATGATACCCAAATGGCATTTGTACTTAACAACAAATTTAAACATCTTGATTATAGATTTAATGCTAAGTGATGAATTGAAAACTTCAATAGATTTTCTTTAAAAGTGCTGCATCATTGCTTATAATGTCCTTCTTTGTTTAAGATGAAGTTCACATATCATTCTATTCAAGTTGGCGTGTCTCTGTTGGGTGTAGACAGTTTTAACTCTAAAAGTAGCTTGATGTGATACAAATAGCAATTTACTTGTCACATTAAGTTGCTGACTGAAAATTTCTAGTATTATACATAGCAATTAATTCCATTGACAGCTTCATGTTTTGAGCCCTAGATCACTGTCTGGCAAGGTCTGGCCTGAATAGTTTTCGGTGGCTCGGTGAAGCAGGTTTTATTTTAGCTACAGATTTCACTGTTTGTCTGAAACTTTCAGAATATACAGAAGGCTGTCCAGTTCTACAGGGCTTAATGTTCCCCCTCATGTTCTTCTTATTTTAAAGGTTAGTGAAAAGTACAAAAGGGCAGAATAAGGTAGGATAATGGAGGATGGATGGTATGAAGAAAGAATGCCTTGTTGAATGGTCATAGTCAATTTCCTTATATGTTTTACTCTCATTAAACATTGGTCTTAGTTTGGAAGGGCTGGGTCATACATATCGCCATAATATCGGTATACCACTATACATTTGTGTTTCGTCTTTCAATATGTGACGGTTACTGGATAATATCTGTACCAATATGAAGGGAGACAATCATAGTCACCACTTTAAGTGTGAAACAAACAATACTTAGAATGTTCATCTGAAATGTAGGCACTGTGTAGAATTTTTTCTCAAAAGTAAACGATATTTTATGTAATAAGGCCCTTTCCAACATGTGCAAGGTTGAAATGGCAGGTTCTGGTAGAACTGCAAACATATTTGTGCATTATCTAAGAAGACAGTCATCATCTTAGCCTACTTAAGTTGAAATAATCTTAGACTCATTATCTCATGAGACTCTTTGTCTGGTAGATGTTTTGAAAATCTTCGTTTAAATCTGCCAGATCAGTTTTAAGAGTTGTCCCACTGTAATACACTTGTAGCTAGTGTTCATATAGGTTTGAACTTATTACTAGAATTCATGAAACTTGCGATTTGTCTTAATTCAAACTGCTATCATATTGTCTAGAGATTTCTTCAGGCATATGTCAATGAATTTTTCCAGCCCCAAGGGCCATATTATGTAACAGCGGTGGCGTCGGTCTGTCTGTCCATCTGTTAGCAATTTCATGTCCGCTCAGTAACTCTTTGACCCCTCAAGGTTATTAAAGAAACTTGAATTAAATGTTTACCACATGGAGAAGACATGCAGAGTGCATGATTTGGATGGCTTGCTTCAAGAGCAAAGTCTCACTTAGAGGTCAAAGGTCATATGCACAGAAAGTACCCCAAAAATATTGTTTTAACAGTATCAGATGTATCTTTGGGCTTATATTGCTATGCCTTGAGGTGATTCTGTATAGTTTCTGTTATCACTGTTGCTTTGTTTAATGAGAGTAAAACTGAATATAAGATATTGATGTGTTTGAAAGAGAGTCAACTCCATGTAGAGTTAATCTTTTGATGCAAACCAAATATAAATTTCTTTATTTTGATTTCAGATTAACATTTTGTCCGTTAAGTCATCCTGTAGATGAGGTAATGGTTCAACAGCTTCAGGAGAGTTTAATTGTACATAAAATGTGTCTGATATTCATTTTATAAGCAAGTGTTCATTTCTTATTAAGTTTTTTCCAAATGTTAAAAATCATTACATCAACACTTTCCGGCTTTAATTCTTGAGCTTTCGAGAAATCTTATCCATCAAATGAAATTCATTGTATTCTGAACTTTTCTTGAAATGCCGAAGAGCATAAAGTGAAACCCCCGTCCGTCCATGTGTCCTTCTGTTCAAATTTTGGTTTCTGTGTTCGATTTCAAGTTTGATTTCCTTTAAGATCTTAGCATTTTCACAGGAGTTCTGGCCCCTTTTTAGCTCACGTCACAAAGTGACAGGGTGAGCTTTTCTGATCAGTGCGTACAGCGTTGTGCGTCGTCAAACTTTACCTTGTGAACACACTAGGGGCCACATTTTTAGCTCAATTTTAGCAAAATTGGATCAGAATGTTAATATTGACAAAATCTGGCAAGAGAACGATATTGGGCCATTTTGTGTCAAAAACTAGGTCACCAGGGTAAAATAAGGGAAAACCTTGTGAACACTTTAGAAATCACTTTTTGGATTGGATCTTCATGAAACCTTGTCAGAATGTTTGTCTTTATAATATCTTGGACGAGTTCGAACATGGGTCATCTTGGGTCAAAAACTAGGTCGCTAGGTCAAATCTTATGAAAAGTAGATTTCACAGTTATAATTGGATCTTCACCAGACTTTGTCAAATTGCTTGTTTCAATGATATAACCGTCAAGTACAAATATGGGTCATCTAGGGTCAATAACTAGGTCACCAGGTCAAATCTTAGGAAAACTTTGTTAACACTGTAGCTGTCAGTTTTGATTGGATCTTCACTTTGTCAGAATGTTTGCCTCAATGTATGTGTGTCAAGGTTGAATATGGGTCAGTAGGGGTCAAAAACTGGGTCACCAGGTCAAATCTTGTAAAAGCTCTAAATTTCATGGTTTTAATTGGATCTTGACCAAACCTTGTCTGATTGTTTGTCTTAATGATAGTAAGTAGAAGATTAGATATTGGTCATCTATGGTCAAACACTAGGTCACTAGGTTAAATCATCTAGAAAACCTTATAAACACTGTAGTTGTCAAATGTTGATTGTATCTTCACCAAACCTTGTCAGAATGTTTGTCTTAAAATATTAGTAAGTAGGAAGATAAATTTGAACATAGGTCATCTAGGGTCAACAACTAGGTCACAAGGTCAAATCTTAGGAAAACCTTGTCTATGCTGTAGTTTTCATGGTTTTGATTGGATCTTCACCAGAATGTTTGTCTTATTTATATGTAGGACAAGTTTTAACATGGGTCATCTTGAGTCACAAACTAGGTCACCAGTTCAAAACAATGTTTTAATTAGTGAAGAGTGATTGTCATGTGAGCGATATAGGGCCATCTTTGCCCTCTTGTTGGCCTATCTCTCAGCAGAGACATTCATGTCCTGTGGACACATTTCTGGCCATTTATTGAATTATTAACAGGTATTTAACTGTGGTTAAACTTTGATATTAAGAGTTGAAATGATTTATCTTTTAAGTCAAATGGATTGCTCATACTTGACTGGATTGTTGTTGGGCATTTGAACAAAGTGAATATTTTAACTTGTTCTGAAAATGTATTGTGATTTAACAGAATCAGAATTCACTTTAATTCTCTGGGGAAGCGTTTTCATCAATCAAACTGTTTGTTCAACTACAAACAATGTCTCTTGAAAGTATTTGATTGAACATCATGAAACTTGGCGGCAATGCCCTTTTATGTCGTTCCAATCTGAAGGTTTTTTAATTGTTTTGCTTGGTGGCATATGTTTCTAAAAACGATTTGATAGCTTTTTATTTTATTAACCTTTTATAAGTTGAACCATTTTGCTCTTATTAGACACCATTACTTAAGCATATACTTGCAGAACTTTAAAATTGAAAAAACAAGTTTTTACCCAAGGCACCAATCATCCACAGATATCAATCTTTTGAATTACTATCACTTAATGCTTTAAAATGGACTTCTTGATAGATCCTTACCCTGAGTTGTGGTTTAAGTGCTATGTATTTAGTATTATGTTAATACCTACCCGTTATGTTAAATCTATCAGAAAGCCTTAATTGTCTTACAAAAATCTTTCTACTGTAATCTATGCATAGATATATGGTGTATCAGCTTAAACTGTTTGCATTTCTTAATTGTTTATATGTTTCCACATAATAGATAATATGATCTAATCAGTACTCCAGATTAGACACATATAATCACTCATATTAACGACAAAGCAAAGAAAACTCAAACATACAAGTACACATTGAACTTTTTGCTTGTGTTTACGGTTCTATCAGCACTGAGTTTTCCCAGTTGCTGATGCTGACATGTCGGGAATATGAATTTAAAGGGTCACTTTTAAAGTAATCTGACAGTTGACTGTTCTAGTGAGCCCACCATCAAAGAAAATGTCTGTAGGGACTAATGAACTTTGTATTGTGACTATTGGTGAATTGCACATTTTAAATAGCTCATTTATAGATTTGATTTGAAAACACTGATATAATAACAAAATTTAATTGAGTCTAAGAACTCTTGAAGAATCAAGCCAGGCCCTTTTTATTCATTCATTGTGAGATTTCAAAATCACTTGGTACATTTGTTCACCATCATGGGATGGTGTGTCATGCGATAGAATTACGTCAATAATTATCTCCAAGGTCACACTTGAATATCAATTCTCAAAAATGCCATAAATTAGCTTGTCTTTTAGTTTTCTATTGTGGGATTTTAAATTAGCTGATCACCATCATTATAATAACAAGCAATCGCACGGATTTTGTATAACTAAATGCAATCACACGGACCGAAGTGTTGTTGCAACTGGCCATACATCTGTGACAAGGCGGTATGTGGGGGTATTTTGGTCACTCTGTGGCGATTCTAGTTGGGTCCGGTATTCTCCCCTGTTCTCCAAGTAAAAATTATGTATTTTCCCCACTAAGAGAAAAGATGCACCATAATTTTAAAACAATCCCAAAATCAGTGTTTCATGTTGCAAATTTCCCCCATCATAGGGACCTGAAAACAGTAAAAAAGGGCTGCAAGCATATTTTAAAAGAGTTGAAATGTCAGATTTTTACAAGATTTGATGCCTGTGTGAATGTGATGATTTAGTTGGTTGAGAGCATGTAATTTGAATGAGGACACAAAAATATTTTCGAAAACATTTCTTTATAAGAATCTTGTTTGTTCAAAGAAAACTCTACCTGGAGCTTGGAAAGGTTGAAAGTTTAATGTTTCAAATTGTTCAGTTTTAATATGTTGCTTGTTATTTATTGGCCACACATTTCTTACTGTATTTTTTCTTCTATATAATTACTGGTAAGATTACATGGTTGATTTTATGATGTTTAAAATCTGTTTAAGATTTTTGTAATTAAAACTTAAAAGGACACGGGTAAACATATGAAGAAAATTTTACCAAAAAGTACATCCGTAATTTTTTCACACAATACAGTTCAATATGAATGAACAATAACCAAGGAAAAAAGAGAGTCCCAAGACCTCTTTTTTGGCGCCGAAGGTATGATGGGGTGCATGAGCCAGAATCACATATATCAATTTCATATGTATATTTTTTCAACATGTTTTGAAAAGTTTTCTATTCAGCCTTCATTTATATGACAATGATATATATTTATTCATTTGAAGTCATTATAACAGCTTTATACCCAGTCAAATGCATTCTAAAGATCATTATATGTAAGTAGTCGAATATTAACATTTTTTTTTCTTATTTTGAAGAAATTGATAGCAATCATGCATTCAAATGTGCAGTTACACGTCGGTGTCGTATAATAAATAATCCATTACAGTTATTACAGAAAAGCTCGGAGAGCTGTTCGCGTGCTATTGTGTCTGTCGTCTGTCCGTCTTCAATTCTTCTAAGGACTTTTCCTCTGAAACGGCTGTGTCAAATTTAAAGAAACTCCTCAGAAATGATCTTTGGGTGGTCATTTACATAAAAAAATGATTAAAGAAGCTCATTCCATGCAGAACTCTGGTGTCCATGGCAACCAAAAGGAAAATATTAAATAATCTAATTGTCTTAACCCATAAGGTGTAAACCTTCTAACAAACTTGCTAAAATAATGTCCCTGGGGTCACAATTAGTCCCGTCCCAGGGATAAAATGTTTTATATAGATTTATAAAGGCAGATTAAAAAACTTTGCCTAAAAAGCACAGCTTAGATATTTGGCATGGAGCACCATCTAGAGACCCTCTAAAATAGTTCTACCATATGGTTTAAGACAATTAGATTATTTAATATTTTCTTTTTGGTTGCCATGGAAAAATATACATATGAAATTGATATATGTGATTCTGGCCCATGCACTCCACCATACTTTCGGCGCCAAAAAGTGGTCTTGGGACTCTCTTTTTTCCTTAGTTATTGTTCATTCCATAAAGTAGAGATATTGAACTATATTGTGTGAAAAAAATATGGATGTACTTTTTGGTAAAATTTTCTTCATATGTTTACCCATGTCCTTTGATGGTTTGCAAAAAAAATTTTTATTTCCGTATACTCATTTATGTATTGAATATTCAGTAAATGTCATTATCTAAGATTGAAAGTAACATTTCTCAGGCGTCAAAATAAAGGTACAGTTTAGCACACTTCTTGTGATCTCTTTGGGATTGATTAATTCTTATTAAATACATATTTCACTGTATCCATAACAATAAAATTAAGAAATGTGTTTTCTGGGGAAAATAAATACTTTACTGTATCTAATTTACTGTACATGTGTTTAAATCTAAAAATAAAAGAATTTCATGACCACTGGTCAGTTTGATATTAACTAATTGATTAACCAAACCTTCTTACCTCCCATGTTTTAAATACTATCAACTAATTCTGTTTCAGCACCTTGATGACTGGTCTTTCAACGTATTCTCTGTGAACAGTGCCTCAGATGGACATGCTCTCAAATATGTCGGCTATGAACTGTTACAAAAATATGACTTGATAACCAAGTTCAAAATTAATAACACTGTCCTGGATAGTTTTTTGTTAGCTTTAGAAACAGGATATAGCAAATACAAAAACCCTTACCACAACTTAATACATGGAGGTGATATAGCACAGACTGTTCACACAATTTTGTCTCAAAGTAAACTTGTTGTAAGTATTCTGTTTTGCCAGTAAATTTGGTTTCAGTTAGCTTTAAGAATTGATTAATTTTAATTGTATATCTAAACTTCCTATAAATACAGTCTTGAATCAAAACCATGGTGCCAAATTCATGGAGCTACCTAAAGAAAGTAAGATAGTCTTTAAAAATTCCCAATTTTAGTGTTTCATGACGCAAATTTCCACTGTCAAAAAGACCCCAAACCAATAAAAAATGGGCTGTCAGATTGACTGATGTTTAGTGATATCTGAAGTAGTGTACTTTCCTCATCATAGCCCTGAAGCATAATGATCAAAAATGATATTTTGAGATACACTATTATTTATTCTATCTACAGAACTGGTTAACTGATTTAGAAGTGTTTGCAACCATTGTGGCAGCTCTGATACATGACTATGAACATACAGGGACAACTAATAACTTCCACATACAAACCTCGTAAGTATGGTTGCATTGGAATGTTTTTAATATATAAAAAATCTGTTGATAATGAAACTTTGCTGAAGAAACCAAACAAATCTCTTGTGAATTTAAGATGAATATATGATTGAATATCTTCTATGATTTTTTAGCTCACCTGATTCATCAGGTGAGCTTTTAGGATTGATGAATGTCTGTCATCCGTCCACAGTTAGTTTGTTTACACTCTAGCATCCACAGCTCTTAACCAGTCGTGATCAATCTTGGTCACAATGTCTCGGCTAAGTTTGATTATGGGCAAAATCGGACAAAATTTAAGAGTAATGGGCCCTTGACTCAGAAAATTTGCTATATTTGAGTTTGTTTACACTCTAGCATCTTCATTTATTCACCAATCCTAATCATATTTTTAGTAAATGTGTATAACCAAAAGATCTTAAATAAGTTTAATTATGGGCGGAATCAGACGAGAACTTCAAGAGTTATGAGCCCTTGAATTTGAAAATTTACTATATTTTAGCTTATTCAACTGTATTATACCTCCATTGTTGGTTTTGATCTCAAAATCTACGTAAAATTGGGTTATACGAGTTGAAAAGTATATTACCTGGTCATTAATTGTATTGCCTTTGTTCTCATGTGAGCGATCTAGGGCCATCTTGGCCCTCTTGTTTATGCCCCAATCTATAGATCAGGGGGTATATTGTTTCTGGCTTGTCTGTTTGTACCAAACTTTAACCTTGCCTATAAAATTAAAAGAAACCACCTACCGTCACCAAACTTCATATGTTGGTTCCTCATGACAACCTCTACAGAAGAACATGCTTTAATTTATAAATTAATTGTTTTCTGTTACTTCTAGCTTTGAGTACGAATAAAAATACTTCATCCACCTTTATATATTTCTAAATATTTTCAGATCGGAGGTTGCACTGTTGTACAATGACCGTGCGGTGTTGGAAAACCATCACATTAGCGCGGGTTTCCGTGTTATGAGAGATGAGGAATCAAATATCCTCTCCAACCTCAGTAAAGAGGAATACAGGTATGATTGAACATCAGGCTGTCACAGCTACATGTGAGCTAGTGACCTTTATGCATCTGGGTTTTTGGCAAGGCTTTAAGCCTTTATATACTAACTATTTGTCATTAAGTTGTAGCCTTACATGGGTGCCTTCCCCTGTGAAAGTTTCTTTGAAATCAGGCAATTTTCCCCAAATTTCCAATTTACTCCTTAAAATTTAATTCCCCAAATTGGTTTCAAGCGAGAATTTTTTGCCCAAAAAGGCTTCAACCCACTATTTCATCCCATGATAAGGGTTAGGGTGCCTTCCACAAAACAAAGAAAAGTAGAAAATACTGGTTCTGTAAACTGTAGAATCTATTTAGCAAAAATGCCAGTCATTTGAAGCAGAAATAAAGCAATATGTTCATCCAAACAAAACACATTTGTGTCCATGGTTTATTCTAGGGATTCAACGAAAACAGACTGAAATGAAATTGAATGACATCAATTGAATTGAATATTCTGATGGAGATCTTTGTTAGAATAAATGACATGTTTTATTGTCATGCCAAGCTTTAGTTTTATTACAAGATGCAGGAATGTTTAATTCTTATAAAACTTGAGACGCACCCAAATGTCAGTTTGAAATTTAGTTAATTTTATTTTATGTACAACTTTGAAAGTTAGCATTGCTTTATCTACAACATGGATAACAAAAGAAATACATTACTGTTGGAACTGTTTGGTTTTAGGAATTATTCATGATACATTTATGGAAACCTAGGGTTCTCCATAAGTTTGTGGCCAACAGGTCAAAAGGCTAGACTATCAGGCCTACTAGGGGTATCTGGGGCATTTTCCAGCAATATTTTTTAGCTCACATGTCACAAAGTGACAGGGTGAGCTTTTAGGATCAGTCTCTGTCCAACTTCGTGCATCGTCAAACTTTACCTTGTGAACACACTTGGGGCCACATTTTTAGCTCAATTAATTCAGCAAAACTGGCTCAGAATGTTAATATTGACAAAATCTCGGACGAGTTCGATATTGGGTCATTTTGGGTGAAAAACTAGGTCACCAGGGCCAAATAAGGGAAAACCTTGTGAACACTTTAGAAATCACTGTTTTGATTGGATTGTCATGAAACTTTGTCAGAATGTTCATTTAAATAATATGTAGGGCAAGTTTGATAATGGGTCATTTCCGGTCAAAAACTAGGTCACTAGGGCAAATTGCCGGAAAACCTTGTGAACACTCTAGAAGTCACTGTTTTGATTGGATGATCCTGAAACCTTGTCAGAATGTTTGTCTTTATAATATCTTGGACGAGTTTGAACATGGGTCATCTTGGGTCAAATCTTATGAAAAACCATGTTA
This sequence comes from Lutraria lutraria, assembly GCA_964023205.1. Taxonomy (NCBI): domain Eukaryota; kingdom Metazoa; phylum Mollusca; class Bivalvia; order Venerida; family Mactridae; genus Lutraria; species Lutraria lutraria. Next base: position 8,638,399 of record OZ026851.1, on the reverse strand, counting down.
ACACTGTAGATTTAACAGTTATGATTGGATCTTCACAGACTTTGTCAAATTGTTTGTTTTAATGATTTGACTATTAAGAACAAATATGGGTCATCTGGGGTCAATAACTGGGTCACCAGGTCAAATCTTAGGAAAACTTGTTAACACTGTAGATGTCACAGTTTTGATTGGATGTTCACCAAACCTTGTCAAAATGTTTTCCTCCATGATTTGTTGGTCAATGTTGAATACTGGTCAGCCGGGGTCAAAAACTGGGTCACCAGGTCAAATCTTAGGTAAAAATCTTGTAAAAGCTCTTAATTGCATGGTTTTAATTGGGTCTAGGCCAAATCTTGTCTGATTGTTCATCTCAATGATATTAAGGATAAGATCAAATATGGGTCATCTAGGGTAAAAAACTAGGTCACGAGGTCAAATCATAGGAAAACCTTATTAGTACTGTAGATGTCAAATTTTGATTGTATCTTCACCAAACCTTGTCAAAATGTTTGTTATAATGATATGTAAGACCAATTCGAACATGGGTCATCTGGGGTTAAAAACTAGGTCATTAGGTCAAATCTTAGGAAAACCTTGTCTATGCTGTAGTTTTCATGGTTTTGATTGGATCTTCACCAAATTTTGTCAGAATGTTTGTCTTATCTATGTGTAGGACAAGTTTTAACATGGGTCATCTTGGGTCAAAAACTAGGTCACTGGTTCAATACAAAGTTTGAATGAGTGAAGAGTGATTGTCATGTGAGCGATATAGGGCCATCTTGGCCCTCTTGTTTAAAAAAAGATTCCTAAGTGGCCCAAATTTGTTTCTAAGCAGCTAAATGGGCCGGTGTCTGGTCGTTATTGACAACCCTGGAAACCAGTGAATTTGTATCTCTTACTATTACTTACTGTTGATATGTATTTTTCACTAGGATAAAAACTAAGCATGTCAAAGATACATATATGAGATTAATAAAATTTGTTTGTTTATGAATTAAATTGAATACAGATAGTTAAAGTTGTGGTTTGCTGTATTGGAAGAGACTGCGAAATTACTAATGATGAACTGTATAAAACCCTAGTCTCATTTTAATCCACAAACAAAACTTAACTAATATTGACTGCCACATCAATGTGACATGACAGGTCTTAAATCTTGTCTAACAGAAAATTACTTGTAATTTCAGTGAAATTCCTGTCAGCATTGTGTTATGACGATTTACTTATTTTCAGAGAGTTCCGAAATTTAGTGATTGACATGGTGCTAGCTACTGACATGTCCTACCATTTCCAACAGATTAAGAACATGAAAAATCTACTTAGTATGCCAGAAAAGTAAGTTCTGTGTGACAGTTAGAATAGTCTTGTTTTAACAATATAGAAATTTCTTAGAAAATGTGGCATTGAATTGTATTCTTAGATAAACATATCCTTAGTTTGCATGTTCAATTCAGAACAGCTTTTGTGGGTTTTCTCAATTTTTGAGCATTATTTTGCATGCTATATTAGATGTACTGTTTTATGAAAAAGGTTTGTAAACAATTTGTATAGCTTATGGAATGTTTTTTTTTTAATTTGCTGACAGTTTGTAATTCTAAATATGGTCTCAAGGTTGTAAAATGTTGAATTCACTATTTTCCATCCATTTTTCATTGAAAACTATGTAGATTGTAGTAAGGAAAGAAAGAAGTAATTTTGTCATATTACGAATCCTATATTCAAATAGATATTTTTTCTTCTCAAGTATTAGAGTCGATGTAATTTCTTTACAATTAATGTGCTTTGTTGATTTTTAATGGAAAGTTTAGAACTCTGACATTGGTGAAACTAGTGATAAAAAACTAACTTTTTTGAAAATGGTAAAATAGTTTTCTGCAACATTCAATATTCTAAATGTGAAGTTGATATGTATGCTTCAAATTTTGCTAAATCATGCATTTTCAGCAATTGGATTCAAGAATCAACAAGTCAATATACTTTATGAATACATTAAACTTCAATTCAGCATAAAATGTTCTAATATTGAACTCAAGTTATTTACAACCTTAGATTTACACAATTCATCTACAATAATTACATAGCATGTTTAGGCTGTTTTAAAGCTGGAAATTGTTGGTTTTTTTATTGTAAAGTTTCTAGTTGAAATATTGAACATGTGTTTAATTCTGCATCATCACTTACAACATCTCATTTTCTTAGAATATTCTTGCCATATTGTAAGTTCAAATCGGAATTTTAAAAAAAATATGTCAGAAAATTTATACATTCCATGTAAATTTATGTAAATAATGTGGTGAAAAAAAGCTTACATACATGTAGACTGTTATTATTATTGCATGTTATGGTGAAATGAATTTCTGTGAATTTCATTGCTGACATTTTCTGAATCATTTAAGAATGTATGTATGGGTGTTAAATTCTTAAAGTACTGTGAGATGATGTCTTATCATTTTTTTCTATATTGAGATCTCTTTGGATAATCTTGTGAGGATGAGAGAAACTATGTATAAAATGTGAACATGTTCTTGAACGCTCATTTTTAATAATTTTATTTTGTGACAAAACTTTGATGCAACATTTTTTCTAAATCAGTTTAACTTTGGACACGTAAGTATGGTCAACCTTTACGAGACAATGTTCATTTCCTAACCCATGCACTGTGAAACTGTTTATTTACGTACCAAAAATACATTGATTATAACATTTACAAGTTTATACTTTTTAAAGCTTACTAGATACTATTACACTCTTGGACCATTCTGTAAGCCATGGTTGTGTCTTGTACTTGAATTGTTTATGACCTTGTTTTAATCGAATGAAGAAATGAAAATTAGGATTCCTCCTTTTAAATGTTTAATTACGTTTTAATATGTTTCTTTTTCAAACATTAATGTTCCTGGTTGATATGTTTGATCTGATTAGCACTTAGACAGAAACAAAGGCATTTTGGCCTTGACTCTGTTGCTGCAGACCAAAGCATATCCTCCTTTTTATGTGTTGCAACATTGCAAGAGATACTCCTATTGCACAAGGTTTTCATCTGCCTCTCCAGTGTCTGTTTTATCTGAGACTGATTTGTAGATTGTGATTTCATATTCCTTCCAAATCAGTATTTTAATACTGAATTTATTAGATGCTTTGGCACAAAAAAAATCTATTGGCATGAAAGATGTGTGACAGTGTATGAGGTTTCCTTTATTATGTTAACCTATTTCTGAACTGAACTTAATACAGTACAACCTCTGTAGAGCAACACCATGTGGGAGCTACAAATATTGACCGTTATTTTGAAGGTGTTGCTCTACAGAGGTTAAATTTACAGTGAATACCAGTTTAGGGAAATTTTGAAAGTGTTGTTATAGAGAGGTTGTTGCTCTACAGAGGGCCGCTCTGGAGAGGTATTACTGTAGTTACTTTTAATGTTTGTTTGGCTACAGTGTGCTAAACTTTTCTTTCATAATCAAGACAGTCTGTGAACCTCACTTTATCTTGTTCAGTTGTTTCATCTATTACTATTTCCAGATCATTTTTCTTGGTAGACAAATGTATTTACACAGCAGTTCCTGCATCACTGGATTGTCTGTGTAGTTTGACAATTCTCAATAGATTTCACTTATGTCCCCAGTCTGATGTATGATGAAATGTTGTAACATTATCTTTGACTTGATGATAGATAAATGTATATCTTCTGTCTGCCTTTGTTCAATATCTCTGTAAAACTTTAATGTTTAAAGATTTTTTAAGAGATACATCCTAAGAATTGATATACTTATTTGAAAAAACGCTTAAAATAAGAGAATAATTGCAACAGTATTTGTATTTGTGATTCTAAATATTTAAGTTAACAACTGTCTGATGGTTAGTTTTATTGAAACCATAGTAATAGAGTATTTTGATATTTTGAGACAATTATTCAGTTGACTTACCCATGAATGATCGAAGGATTGAATTTAGATAGATAGATTTGCACTAACATAAGGCAGGGGTTCCGAAACCGAACAATTTCTTATGGATTACCCTATGATCATGTAATTGCTGTTTATGAAATATTTTGCTTGATTCAAATATGAAATCCTGACATTCAAGACATTTTGATTTAATGTACTAGTTGCTGAATTTAATAGAAGAAAGCTATTTTGAACAATTTATGAAATCTGTGACAGATTTATGGTCCCTGAATCATTTCAATTTCCTTGTTCTTTCATTTTATAAATTCACCGAAAGTTCTGGGAGATTTCTGTCCAATAAGACTTCATATATGTGTGACTCTTGGCATTAGAAAGTTGTTTGATCTTATGTGAAGTGGTACTTTCTGCATGTTTTTTATGCCCCTATATCGATAGATCTGGGGCATATTGTTTTTGGCATGTCTGTCTGTTTGTGCCAAACTTAAATCACCTACAAACTTCATATGTTGGTTCCTCATGACAACCTCTACGGGACCTGCATATTTAAGGTCAGTAGGTCAAATGTCAAGGTCACCTGGAGGGGACATTGTGTTTTAAAAACACATCTTGTTTTATATATAGTAAAAGATTTTTGTCAATGCTACTGAATTCTTTTTACATAATATCACTTGTTACAAAAAGTATCTTTTTGTTGTAAAAATTCCCCGTTCAAAGAAAATGTTGCACAAAATTGAAAACAGTGTGTTGTATTCTTGTTGTTTTTCATGTCACCAGCTGGCTGTTAGTTTTGTTTTTCTTTATATTTGTTACTATTTATGCTGCATGATACAATCTTAGAAAATGTGATTTAAAATCATTTCTTGAACTATTATTCAATATGTTATACTTTGTAAGAACGTGTGAGTTGGTTAAAACTGTGAATTGAACACTGTTCAACTTGTATAAACTGTTTTGTTTTTACTTAATTATTCATGAAAGGAATCTGTCGACAGCATGCAGGAAGTACAAAGAAAGTTATTTCATAAATATGTATGAGCTATATTATGCTACATGGGTCTGGAGGCAAAAATATTGAATTTCATTGCATCTGTTGCAAAATCTGTCCAATGATTTCTACTCATAAACTACAAAGCTACAGTACAGTTCAGGGTAATTTGTTCGAAAATTGCAAATCGCCTCGGAATTAAAATCACGCTAAGCCACAGGTACATTGCTTCAATGCAGAGATTTGAATTTTGGCTATCGCGTTCAGAGTGACGATGATCGACGGTGACAGTCACCACTGAAGGGCAATAATTCGCAGTAGATTGTGGCTGCAGTCGCTCAACCCTGTGATACTCAATGTCGCCTCCTTAGTTTACTCAAAACTTACAAATTTCTTATCAATAACAGTGTTATTCACACATTATTTAATTGCGCTTTTGTGAACAAATTGTTACCTGATAAGTGTGAAAAATTAGCGTTGACGTAAATTATAGTCAACAAGTGATGATGAGCTTTGATTAATCTGTCAGCTTTCTTATGTTATTGCGTGAAATAATATTACATGTAACCAGTGGACTGGTTTTACTGATTAGAGCACCGAGCTACATAGGTAAAATGAGAAACTGCGACTCGGTCTAAATGATTCTAGCCCTGTATTCAACATATATAAAACAGTAAAAATAGACATATGAATCTCGCCCTGTACACACAGTTTACAAATTCACTGTTTTTTTGACATATTTACTTCAAGAATGGGATTTCCTACTTGACAAAATTTTATCAGTAATCAGATGCCTGGATTTCTGTCGGTCTTGGCTGACGGATTTTGTAAGTGTTAAATTCTGAATTATCTTACGATGTGACTGTTTTCAGAAAATGAATGGTCAACAGAAAGCGAAAATAGAAGAAAGATTCACAATAAATATCATTCTAGCTACTTGAGAGTCTGCTTAAGATGTTCGCGAATCACCATGATCCTAAGCGATCAAAGATTACCGTCTAATAAAAGGCATAAATGCGGTGAATAGCAACATTGTTGTGATTTGCTTTTTTTTTCAAGATCGATTCCAGGAAGAAAATTGCCGCTATGGGTGATAAATTGTCGATTACGAGCGCAGGGGGAACGCGATTTTCGGACATATCACCCAAACCGTACTGTACTCCCATCTTTGAAGCTCATTTTTCTGAATTTTAAAACACATTTTTTGACAAACTTGTTTTAAAATTCTGTCTGATGGTACAAATTTGAATGATTGATTGCTGTATATGGTTTTAGCAGATTTCAAACAAACAGACTGTGATAAGAAATGCTTAAAGCATTTTCCTGTTAATTACAAACTATCAGATCTTTGGCTCATTATTTTTCTTTAACTTGAAATTTTAGTGATCAAGATCAGTCAGTCTATGTAAAAACTTTCCTTCCTCTGGTCCAGAACAATGATAATTAATGGTTGTAATTTTTTTGTTTACTGTCAGCATGCTCTGTCAGGCTTTTTACCCTTCTATAGCAGGGGGCTATTAGCATGTATCTTCCCCTCAGGAAAATTCTTTAAAATCATGCAGTTTTCCCTTAAATTCAGTTATCGTCAAGTTTTTTCTTGCCCTTTTGCAAAAATTAGGTGTTATTTTCCCCAAAACTTAAGGCCATGGCCCCTTCCCCTACTTGTAAAAAAGGACCTGTCTCACAGTCTGTATTTATGTATATGTCAGTTCAGTGGCTGTACCCTACAATTTGTTATGATATTCCATTACTAGAATTAAATTTGTTTTTATTATATTAAGTATGTGTTTAGGGTTAGTAATCAAACTGAATGGTTACATTTCAGTATTGACAAATCAAAGGCACTGTCATTAGTCCTGCATTGTGCTGATATCAGTCATCCTGCGAAAGATTGGGATATTCACAAACGCTGGACTGATCTTCTGCTTGAAGAATTCTTCAGACAGGTAAGTGATGATGCTATAAAACGGCAAAATGTCAATGAAGAGCCGTACTGGTTTTATTCACAATGTCATCTAAATTTGAGCATTCCCTGTATATTCAGTTACCTTTGAGCTCGAGTTTTCATTCAGTGTCATATTGCATGGGAGAATTTGATGCAACCCAATATTTTTAGGATATAAGATGGTATGCAGTTGGGATGTATATATGTAATTTGCTATCACTAAATACCAAATCAGTTGGATAACCTTTAGTAATTTCCTAAGCAAACCAGCATATTTGGATAGTGTTAACAGATTATAGATAATTCAAGGCTTTTGTCATGCTGCCTTTTGTTAGATGGTCCACACATGCTGTTCATCATTTGGAAGATCTTGTAGATCTCTATATTTGCTCTTTATGACTGAATCATTCCTATCAAACTATGCTTGCACTATATTATTATTAATTTCTATTTGTATTTCCCTGTAGCATTGCTTTGTAATGTCCACTGTCTCGTACTTAGTTCAAAATATTTTCTGACATATCATCCCAACTAATATTCCCGTGCAGATTTCATTTCCAACTCTGCTAGTGTAAAAACTGAAGTTCGCTTGTGTGCGTAAGACCGACTACGAAATTGCTTTTAAAGTGGTTGCACAAAAACAAATAATTCTAGTTGTGTGTAGGAGACAATATTATGTTCTGTCTTTATTTTCCAGAGACAAATATTGTATTAGAAAAAAAAATTCCTTGTAATGACAGACTTCCATGTCTTAGAACAAATATTGATCTTATGTCGCATTATCTAGGTTATGGCTTATTGAGAATAAATCTAGGGTCTTAAGAAACTGTACATGATGATTTATTCCTTATATTATACATAAAAAATTGATCCCATTTTGTGTCTATCTATCAATTTTGTTTGTATGCACTTTGCACATTTAACCGAAAATACATCAACAGACTGGAGTGGTGACATTTGTTTCCTAGAAGGTTGCAGATATCTTTTGTATATCTGTACCAGTATAAGACCAAATCAATGGAGATTTCATGGAAACAATTATAAGATAAGAATAAAGTCGGTATTTAATAAAAGAACAGCATAATTCTTGTATTTCTATGTAAATTGTTGGAAGCTCTTGGGGGGAACAATCTAATGACAGAATGCAAATATCAATGATTTACATACCTGAAATATGTCTATAGTAGATTGAATGTTGCAGTGAGTGTAAAAGTTTGGGAACTAAGGTTATAATAAAAGTTTATTACATCCAGACTGCCTTGTCTGTTTAAATTATATCATTCATATATTTCTACCAATCTCGTAGGACTTAAAATTTGTCTATGAACATAATATATTATATTTGCTTGGTATAATCTCGAACAAAATCATGAAAATATGAGAATTTCTTACCATAATCTGCATCTACTAAAAATCTTGCTTCTTTGAATGAAGTTTTGATTTGATAGAGAATTTATTGCACTTTGTGTACTCTTAAGTTTTATGACCCTAATTTGTATGCAACAATCATTCAGTTCACCATGCATTTGCTGAAATCTATACATTTCTCACTGTCATTGTCTAGTTTCGTAAGCATGAAAATATTCCCTACAGCTCAGGAAAATTGCAATGACTTGATTTTAATATTATGTTACCAAAGGCATCATTCTGTTTGCAATATCAAAAAATAAAGCAATGAGATCAGTCATTGTCCGGCGGGCGTTGTGCGTCGTCAAAACACACTAGGGGCCACATTTTTAGCTAAATTTTCGCAAAACTGGCTCAGAATGTTATTATCGACAAAATCTCGAAGGAGGTGAATATTGGACCATTTGGGGTCAAAAACTAGGTCACCAGGGCCAAATAAGGGAAAACCTTGTGAACACTCTAGACTAGGTCGCTAGGTCAAATCTTATGACATGTTAACACTGTAGATTTCTCAGTTACAATTGGATCTTCACCAACCTTTGTCAAATTGTTTTTTTAATGATATAAAGGTCAAGTACAAATATGGGTAATCTGGGAGTAATAAGTAGGTCACCAGGTCAAATGTTAGGAAAACTTTGTAACACTGTAGATGTCACAGTTTTGATTGGACCTTCACCAAACTTTGTCAGAATGTTTGTCTCAATGATATGTGGGTCAAAGTTGAACATTGGTCAGCCGGGGTCAAAAACTAGGTGACCATATCAAATCTTAGGTAAAAACCTTGTAAAAGCTCTTAATGTCATGGTTTTAATTGGATCTTGGCCAAACCTTGTCAGGTTTTTGGTCTTAATAATATTAAGGGCATGTTCAAATATGGGTCACCTTGGGTCAAAAACTAGGTCAAAAGGTCAAATCTTAGGAAAACCTTATTAATTATTAACACTGTGGATGTCAAATTTTGATTGTATCTTCACCAAACCTTGTCAGAATGGTTGTCTTAATGATATGTAAGACAAATTCGAACATGGGTCATCTGGGGTCAAAAACTAGGTCACTGGTTCAAAACAATGATTTAATGAGTGAACAGAGATTGTGATGTGAGCAATATAGGGCCATCTTGCCATCTTGTTTAAGGATGGCCCTGTATGTAAGATTGTGAACATTGAAGTGAAGTTATTTCTATACGCAGGAAAAAACACTTACATTCATTCTAAATTGTTTCTTTCAATTGTTAACTAACATAACTTATGATAATCATAGATGTTATATTTTCTGCAACCATCATGGCATTGTGTGTGCTCTGTGCTTTGAAATGGTTTCAATTTTATTTTCAAGCAGCACTTGTGTTTAAAAATGCACTGAAATTTATTGGAACTTGATGAACATTTAAAGTGGTTTGTATGCAAGAATAATTCAGAAAAATCTTTTTATAATGGTTTGCTATGTAATGATAATTAAGATATGTTTTGTTTCTTTGCTATGTTTTAACATAGTTTATATGGTGGCTTACTTGCAATGAAGATTTGACTGTAAGGATATAATTATCTTGGTGGTGTTGAATTAATTTGCAGTAATCTTGCAATGTCAGTTTTTAATACACTCAGTCCACTGCAGTTTCTATTGTTAGATGTTTTGTAAATTTCTTGTTTAAATGAAAATGAAATTTTTCACAAAGAAATCTTAATAAAGATTATCAGCATGGTGTGTTATAATTGGCATGTTTTCTGTGAGATACATAACACTAATATCCTGAATTGCTACTTGATCTTGGAATATTCCTGAGGTATAATTTAAAATTGATCAATTTAGTTTGTTTATTAGGAGAGATCTAATTAACATCGAATGCTCCTTACTGGATTAGTCTATTGCGATTGAAAAATATATTTTTAAGCGATGAAGCAGTCTCATTCGATCTTAACCAGAGTTATTGCATGACACATAAATCGTGAGCTTGTCAAATGTGTCTGACCATCTGACATGTCTGGTAGGAATTTATCTGATATGATAAATAGTACCAGAAGATTTACATTCAACAAAATGGAAAATCTCCTTTGGGTCTTAAAACCTGACTTTTCAATGACAAACTGTAAACCATTACATGGAAGTTATTTATGTAGATTTCGCATTGCTGCTTTTAGTCATGCTTGATTTAGTTATTACATTTGTTTCTTACTTTATTGTGGAATATGCAGCAACATTATTATGTGTATTTGTCATCAGTCTGTAACTTAAGCCTCTTGTCTCGTGTCTAGGACAAATAAAAGTTGCATCAGGCAAGCACAGCCTTTTTATCCAAAGTATACAATGTAGCAATTTTTACCATTTGGACAGTCAGTCAGTTATAATCAAAGTACTGAATGTACTCATAGAAGCTGAACTTACAATGACTGAGCTGCAACATTGAATTAAATCAGTTAGCATTTGCATGGTGGATGTAGAAAACAGCTCTTTGGTCCACAACTAATTAACAAAAACTGAAGTTGTTCACTGTGTTACTTGTCCTCAAATGGACTATCCATGTGTGTATGGCCAGCAAAATTGTATGATGTACTAGATACTGTTTAATTCTAAACTAACCAAAGCATAACATTGTACTTAATATTTTTTATTTAATAGTCAAATTACTGCATTGGGTATGATTTGAAGATATTCAGGTATTTATGATGAGTCATGCAGTTTTTCCAAGATGTGTAAGGGATGACGTTTTTAGGAATTTTTGTTCGTTTCCATCACATAATACATGAGTTTTGATTACTTTACAATTGATTTTTTCAGGGAGATCGTGAGCAGGAGCTTGGACTCCCATTTTCACCACTCTGTGATAGAAATAGTACTCTGGTCGCAGAGTCACAAATAGGTGAGTTCATGTTTCCTTTAGAGAATTCTGGACAATCAATATGTGTTTAAGTATGTAATAGAATGAAAATTTTTGTGTATCTTAAAAGATTATCAAATCAGAGTTGGTTGATACATGTCAGAAACAGTCCTTTCTAATTAAATGAATGTTAAGACATAACAGGTTATCTCACAAGTAGATTGCCTTTTGAAAATATTAATATTAGCACTGTTTGCTCTAATCTACTAGTCTAAAGCCCGGGCAAGTAAATTTCTAGTAAATTTTTCATAATTGTGTATTCTGGTAAATTGTTTATTTTCAATAGCCCACTTGTAGTTTTATCTAGTGATTTAAAAGAATTAGTTTGAGCATTGTATTAGTAAAAAAAAATATTCTTAAAATTGTTATTTTAGGTTTTATTGACTTCATTGTGGAGCCAAGTTTCCAGGTAATGGGTGATATGTTGGATAAGATACTTACACCTTTACGTAACCCATCACAGACTAGTGTAACAGATGATGCTATCACTGAAGAAGTATTTGATAAAGATAAAACTAGTGCAGTGTCTAGAAGCTCATCAACAAAGTCTACCAGCTCTGGTATAACTTCCATCTTCATATTCAAATCTCCCTATCTAGTGTAACTAAATAAATACAAGGCCAGTCAATTCCTGACCAAAAATATTGCTATCTGTTTTCATTATCATAAAATTTCTGATTTGCTCCAAAAGACTTCAGAATTAGTATGGTGGTTTAATTTTGCCTATCTACCAAAACACAGTAAGCTGAAATAAACAAGAAGTAAATATGATTTAATTGATAATATGCCAAGACAACTATTTCATGTAGATTGAATTGTTATGAAAGCTGACATTGAGGGGAAAACAGATTTGTATGTAATTGATATGTTGTTTTATCTCTTTTGTCTTATTTATTATTTCAGCAAATGTTGGTCGTCCTTGGGTAGAATGCCTTGGCAACAATAAATCACAGTGGAAAACTATGGCTATAAAAGGTTGACTAACAAGTTTAAAATTAACTCCAGAATATTCAATTTATAAACATGAATATTCTGTGGTGTATGTCATTTACATGTTTGTGTAAAGCAGAGGAAATCTTAAGTTGCACAAATCTCTTTGACAAAATGTATCATTATTTGATAAAGAGTAGAAACACTGTACTACTAGACGTATAAAGGTTGCTTAATTTTTATCATATTTTTGTCAGAAATTAACATTTTGAACTGTTTGAGTTTTGTTCTGGTATTTGTAAAATTTGCATTTATTGGCAAAAACCTGAAAAAAATAGGACAATTATCAAGTGAATCATGTTTCTAAGACTGGAATATTATTCTGCAAGTCAATGCAATTGAGAAACTTTATCACTGAGTCCATGTGAAAGCTTCTGTTTGAGAAAATTCCAGGCAATTGTTTTTTAAGCAACATTTGTTTTTGTGTTTGAAGTCAATTGTGAGATCTATTCTGTATGTAAACCAACCCATTCTCTGTTATTGGTCTCAATGGGATGTTTGTGCATAATTTTCATGAATATTGATGAGCGTATAGAAAAAATAAACTATTCAATGTATTTCTGACAGTTTCTCTCAGGAGAAGCAATACAATACCAGCTTTAAGATTTAAAATACAGTCTGTTTAAGTCAATGAGTGTCATTTTTCATTTTAACTAAAGTCAATGTATTACAAAGTCTATATATACATATAATTGTATTGTAACTTCCAACCTAAGTGTATGCTGCAAAATTACCCTGGAATGCATGAATAGACTGTATAGAGAAGAACACACAGTTTCTTTATAAGTGATCAAAGAAAACAAATTGTTTTCAGTGTGTATGAAATTTCTGTTATGTATAAACGTATTTTATGTTACTAGATGCAGAAGAAAGAAAACGAAATGAAATAGCTCAGTCAGATGATAAGCCATCTGAAGAAAAAGCTGATGATAAAACTAATGAATCAAAGCCTGAACCAGAAAAGAAGGCTGAAGAAAAGGCTAATGAACAGCCAAAAGCAGATAAGAAGGATCAGGACGACAAAAAACCTAAAGGTAAACCTGTTACCGCCAAAACTGTCGTCTCAAAGTGATTTATACAGAAAATGTCTGAAAACTGTCAAGTTTTGTGATGTGTGCGACAGACTTCTATTCAGTGTGCATGCCAGACAAACACTTTGTTTCTCTACTGTTTCTGATACTCACATACTTGGTCACTATATATTCTCACTGACCATATCAAACCATGATATTATGCTAGGAAAATGTTGCTGTTTACTTTATTGATTAGTCTAGCTTAACTATTCATTTATTAATTATTGCTCAGTAAAAGATGCAAATTGTGTATATTTTTTGCTCTTTTTTTGTAGTCAGCTCTTAAATGCAAAGTTTTAATTTTTAGATTTGATTCATATACTGAAAGAAAATCTAATAAGAGCACATTATTTAAGCTCAAGAAATTGTGGATGATAAATATGGTAGAGTTTGAAGTTAAATTAAATTTTCTTCATAAGTTTTAAGACTTATAACCTCATGAGTTGGAAAATGACCAAGTATTTGTGAATTTCAAGGTATTGATTCTTCATTGAATGGTTTTTCGTTATACATTGTACAATCTCAAATCTCTCTGTAATCTGATTTGTCACTCAGCCATTTTGCTATGTATTGTTGATATGAACTATTGTGTTCCATGTTTGGTGAATCTGATGAACATCTCTAGCACTGTTATCATGTTGTAGTACAAAGTGTAAGAACTCAAATTTTCCCACAAAATAATATCAATATATTCAGTGTATGCAACTTATATCCATATTTGAAATATTCATATTGAAAAAGTTAAAAAATCTTAAGTCTGATTTTTTCATGTGGAATATTATGTTGTATGAGTCAACCTAAGGTTTTTAACAAAAAATGTATATTTTTAACTTTAAAAATTGCTTTGGAACTTAAGTGTTTATGGAACTGCCAGACATAGGCATTTTAAAGTTGATGCAAATAATCCTTGAAACCTTAACTATTGTACAATGCTATGTTCGAAACTTAATATGGGAAAAAGTGTTTCTTTCTTAGCTCTTTCTATGAGTTTCTCTTTGGCTGCCATCTTGAATATTGCCGTATGGGATATTGTTTAAGCTTTCCTTGATAAAGCATTTCTTTAACAGAATAGTGTGTTCTGAATTGAAACTCAGTCTCTCAAGTGTTCATTCTTGATCAGTGACTTTGTTAAACATTTTGTTATGATGCTAAGTTTGAATACACAGTCAAATCTGTGATAGCAGTCACCTCAGAATAATGGCCTGTGAATGAAGGCCATTTTTAAAATGGTCTCCAAATAAATGCCACCTTTCAAAGGCCTAATTTAGTCTTTCCCAAAATGTGGCCTTTGTTCACAGGTTTGCCTGTATATTCATAATTAGTGTGTTCTCTCTGTCTTGAAAATGCTTTAAAGTTTCTTTGTTACAAAAATAATTAGAAAGGTCAAACAAATGTCAATTAGTATTGATATCTTTATTGAAATTAAAACAATGTCTTTATGATGGCTTTTTCTCTTAATTTTTCAAGTTTTACTGCTATGGCTTTCTTCTGTGGCTTTCAATCATGACTTGCATTTATGAATATTCTTTATTTCTTTTCTTTGCTGGCTTTCTCATCAAATAATTGCTGAAATGTGATATTTGTGTTTTGTTATAAATTTAAATGATGAAAATCGTTAAGAAACCAGTATTCATCTTTCTGTTACCTGTCTCAATGTGATGCCACATTGTACATGTTAATGTCTATATATGTATATGTTGACTGTTTTTATTAAATATATGAGACGTTTCGAAAATATTTCTTCTCTCCAGAAATGTTTAAGGGTACTAGTTGAGTTTCTTCATCAGGGTAGCCAAGAATTCTGTTAGTCTGATTTAGTATGTATGATTTATGTTAGGCTTATGTAAATGCAGTTTAAAATCAATTGTTTGATTTTTATATCATTGATTAATTTGCTTCCTCTAAACTTGACTGAATTGTTCTTCCTCTGCTATCTGTCTGTCTGTCCATCCGTCCACCCTTTGCTTGTCCTGTCTTCAATTTCCAAATCCTTTCTGACAAGTCACGACCTCTATAAGACATTTAATCAATTGTTTTTGCTATTTCTCTTTGATCCATTCATGCTTAGAATTTAAGGTGTTTTAGAAGTTTAAGCGCTCAGTTGATGTTGCCTCATCTTGGTTCAGTTATTCTCTGAGTTACTGCCCTTTAATTTTTTATTCATTACTGTATGAAATTCCCTGCTCAAACTTTTATCTCTATAACTGCTTCCTTAATTTGGGTAAATCAGTGATCAGTATTAAGCTTAGTAGAGTACATTGTGCCCCATCGTGGGATTTTTGTTGTTGTTGAGAACATCAGCAGTTTTTTTGTGTTATTTTGCAGTCAATTTATTGAACACATTTTTATTTTATATGATTTTACTGAAGTTTTCTGCATATATTATTCACTTTTTTGAATGACATGATTTTAACTCAATATATAAATTCAATCAAGAGCTTAGATCATTATTATCACTATTGTATTCTTAAGTTAGTTCTGGATAAAATTCTATCTGAAAAAAAGGGTATCACTATATTTGTTCAATTTTGCAGCCCCTCATGTACAGCTAAACAGCTGCCTGAAAATTTGTGAGATTGGTTAAAGGGAGATTACTCTCTTTAGCCTGACAGTTTAGGAAAGTATGAGTTCCTTGCCGTAATGTGGTTGTTGGATATTCACTGTTAGCATTGCAATTGGTCTTTGATTCCAGAAAAATCTAGAACTAAATGTGGGATGGGTTGCTTACCAAAGATTGGTGATTTTTTGCTAAAGATTTAAAAGAATGCAGACAGGTCAAGTTTGCAAATGATAATTAAATATTTGTCCAAACAAGTGGGATACTTTCAAATTTGGAAACGATGTAAAACATTATAATTTCCTGGTAATCAAGGACCATAAATTATTTTTTAGTTCATCACTTTAACAACGTTGCACCGTTCTTATCAGAAGTTCTGTTGTGTTTCAAGCTTGTAATCTTTACTGTTCTTTGTAAGCATATACCAAAATTTGCTTCAGAGATTATGATTTACTAGTGCAATAATAAAAAAGTGTACAATGCAGAGCTTCCCACCAAAGTTGACTCCGATTAGCTTGATTTATATATGCTAGTTGTGTTCACAAGAGTTGCTCAGTTTTGAATAGGCCTTATAGACTTGTCAAGTGAATGAAGTTGTAGAAAGAATCGAAGAAGAAGGGGACATATACAGGCTATCAAGTATACTCATTGCTAGAGCTTTTGTTACAATAGTAGCTGATATTTGTATTTACCACTTCTACATTAGTAAACTAAGAATTGTGCAACGTTTTGCACAAGTGATGAATTAAAAAGAAAAGAAGCAGTCTTTTTCTTGGGCATTGCATTTGACATTGCAGAGAAAGGAGTGCAAATCTATCAGCATTACTATGAAAAGAAATCTGCAAGTGCTATGAGGATAATTATAGTGAATATAGGTGTTATATTGTGATAGGATTGGTCTAGCAAATGAATGCCAGAATTCATACCTGTACTTACTTTATCATAAAACAGTCCTCTTTGCTTTGGATTGTACATCAATAAAAATAGATTATTATCATTGTTACTTCTGTTGCCATTTATTAGTGTTAACCCATGATATTATATAAAGT
This sequence comes from Lutraria lutraria, assembly GCA_964023205.1. Lineage (NCBI taxonomy): Eukaryota > Metazoa > Mollusca > Bivalvia > Venerida > Mactridae > Lutraria > Lutraria lutraria. The sequence goes on along the minus strand of OZ026851.1, from coordinate 8,621,631 downwards.
TAATATATATATAAGTATTAATATATATACATGTATGTAGATGTAAAGTTGTTATTTATATATATGACTGCGACACCTTTGTCAATGAAGATGTCTTGTGTACATAAAGTTCTTTATGATTAGGTTTAGAAAGCATACTCAATTTTACTATATATATATAAATATATCCCTTTTTAATATGTTACCATATTTTACGAGACAAAAGGCTACCTTCGAGTGCTATTTTGTATTATATTGTTCTGTTGTATTTAATATTTGACCATAAATTAACTTTATTGCTTCTTTTATTATCATATTTTGTTTTATTTGTGAACAAAATGTGTAATTATATCATCATTGATTGATATATATGTGTTGAAGTTTCATCAACACATCTTTCATTGTGAGAGCATTCTCTCTTTTCAGTACTACAAAAAATTGTTTTGTAAATCATCCGGGATACCTATATGTTCAAGTTTTTTACTCAAGAATTTGTGTTTTTTTTCCACATATTGTCAGAAATTCTTGAGAGCTTGCAGATTCAGTAAAAACATTTGCCGTAATATCAAACTATTCTGAGGCATTTTGAATAATGAATACGGAATGTATAAATATGTGATTTTATCATTTTTGAAAAACAAGGCTGACATTTACATTTTTATCAAAATCAACTTTATTCCATAAAAGATCTCTGATATAAAACCTTTTTATGGCTTACAATACAAGATGAACATGGGCATTATCTTCTTTATTAGTTTTATTATAAAATTATGTAGGTAACGTCACACCAAATATTTGAAATGTTTTACCAAGTTTTCTTATAATAACTAATCTATTAATAGATTCCCCGACATATCAATCTGTTGAACAGTCCATGTTTGAATTATTTCTATAAAAGAGGTATGTTTTAAATAGATCGGATGGAATATTGTTCTCAATGTAAATACAATGTATGTTGATCCTCATTTGTATACTAATGTTTGCCCATTGTCATTCTTCTTCATTTATCTATCATTTTTGGCTACATAATAGCCTTTACATGATGATTAGAATTGAACTACATTTGGAGTAGCATGTACTATAAAGTATATGTAACACCTTCCATATTTTTTGCTTTTCATTTGTCACACTATGCATTTATTGTAATTACATAAAATTGAAGAATTTTTACAGGATGTTTCTTTTATTTGAACATATTGTTTTCATTATACAGAAACACATACTTTTCTTCACTGTTGCAATCTAGAATAAATATTAAATGTTTTCTACCTGATTCTCTTTGTTCTTTCAACTCCTTCACTGGTAAAATTGTTGCACACATTGTGCGTGTGATCACTACCCTCAGATTTATTGTCAAATCCCTGTCTTTGTGTTTTGTCCTTGCAATTACTGGATTCTTAACATGTTTCTTATTCTGTGCCTTAGGGAACAATTTTAAGAAAATTTAGATGATTAGGCATTATCATACAAATAGTAGTGTTTCTTGGAGAATGATGTAGGTAAAAGAGACACATTCCTTTGTATTTTTGTGCTTTTATTTGAAATTGCATAGATCATGTACTGTGCTTGATATTCCAAATTGCTTAAAGCTTAGCTACTATGTAAATAGAAGCTTATTTATTTGTGTAGTATTTCTACAAAATATTGAAATTTACACAAAGTGCCAAATCTCAGTTCAGACGTAAGCTTAATTAATTTCAAAATGATACTGTGCAATGTATATTTGTAAGTGGTATTCATCATCTATGATATTGCATAATGCTCGAATAAAATCTGAAAAAAATTCAGTCATGCATTTTGTTAAATCTATTGGTAAAATGATTTTCAAATATGATATGTGATCTTAAATTTCCATTGTGTAACACACCAAATGATTGATGTAAAAAAAAACTATATTCTAGCTATATGTTTTTCTTGCAATTTCTGTTTGTCTCTGTAATGGAAAGTTATATATTGTCTGCATGCTTTTCTTCCTTACTGCCAAGTCAACGCCTTATTCTCATCTGAGCTTGGGACTGGATTACAGTTTTGCTGTGCATAGAATAAGATCACTGACATTGTTTCATCAACTGAATATTCTTTATTCTGCGATTAAAATTTTAAAGAAGTAAAATGAAACTTTGTAAATTGTACTGTTTTGGTGCTTCACTTCAAAGTAGTAATGTTGTAAAACTATCTTAGAACACTAAATGTTTGTAAGTTGAGTGGAGACATTGTCAAATCTATTCTATTCATCAACAAACTTCATCATACTTGGAGCATCAAATTGTTTTATAGATTTCTTCAAAATCAGGTAAGCTATTTGATATACTTTCCTTGGACTCATTTTCTGCATTGCTCTATTACTCTCTGAAAGGGATTATGGAAAATGATTTGAAGAAAAAAAACCTTAAACAATGCATATCAATTGGTATTATAAGTGTAAGGTATTTTTCTAAAATGTATGGAAATATTTCAAATGTTGGGTTTTAACAGATCTTGATGATTGTAACATTTAAATCTGCCATTTTATGATTTATCTTACCTAAAAATCTTTGATTTGCTAAATTCATCTGTGCAAGTCCATATTGTCCACTTAAAGCAGTAATTATATTAGCCAGTATCTAACCTTTCATTCCCCTAAGTGATTTAACTCTGTTTTATTAGTAGTATGGTTCTACACAACATTCAATTCAAGAAAACTTAAGATTTATTATTTCTACTGTGTTTTGTTTTAAATATCACTATAATGGTGCATTATGATATAAAACATTGTTCACACTAAGATAATTGTTTTGAATTGTTGAAACATACATTCATTTGTTATCTTATAGGAATCTCTAGGCAAACATCTACTACTGGCTTAACAAGTATTACTCGAATGACTTCAACTTCTGGATTATCTGGTGGGAACACACGGTATACATCAACATCTGGTTTACCAAAATTGTTATCCCGCCAGACGTCAACAAGTGGTCTGGTTGAAAGTGGTACAAGTCGTGTTAGAAGAGTTGGCAGTAAAACTTTGACAAAAACTTCTAGTGGTGCTCAAATATCATTGGATGACAATAATGATTCAGACGACAATATGGACATAGAAACATTTTGTCCGTGATTTTTATTTCTTGTATTTTCTGTTATTCTGTGAAACAATGTCAGATGCTGTTGAACAATTTAAAGGAGACAATGCCTTCAATAGCTGGAAACATCCTTGACAAAAAATAGATTCAAAGGTATGAAAAATAGTCATCTTTAAAAAATCTCTTCACAATTAAGTGAGAACAGATTGCATGTTCAAGTAAGCATGGTTTTCTGTGAACTTGAACTTAAGGAAACTCAAGCAAAAGTAACAGCAAGACACAAGACTATTATCTATTCACTAAAATATCATAAAAGTTAGTGTTTTAGAAAATTATAGCTTTCCATGGGTAGCATTTGACCTGTTGAATTTGGTCCAAGTGAATTTATCTTATGTGCGCAATACAGATCTACATATCACACCAGTTTGTCCATAACAATGGATCAAAGACAATGAGGGTTTGTTTAATATAAAACAGTTCTAATGTGTTATTTCGACTTACGTATGAACCAGGCTTTACTATTTTCTATCTGATTCTATTCCATGAAACTACAAATTTCTGAAACATTGATGTAAAAAAAGTTGTGCCATATTTGTTGTGTTAGTGTATTATTATCCAGCAAAAATTTGTTCTCAAAATTGTATATTTAACATCATAGGACTGACCAAATACATGATTTAAAGCATAATTGCAAACTCCAAGATCTGATATTTGTGTTGTCTTGTGTTTCACCAAGGACTTATATACATACGTAAGTCCTTGGTTTCACCATATTTGTATATTTCAACTAAATCAAGGACTTATATACATGTATGTATATAAGTCCTTGACTAAATATAGTTTGAAAATGTGAAAAAATAAGTCAGAAATGTTTGTTTAGAATTGATTGTAATACATGATTATAGTACATAATTATACTGAATGTTTACTTATTGTAGATACTTTCATTTTGATTCATTTATATAAAATCATGTCATTACCAATATACAATGATTGGTTGTTCTGCTATTTCTTAGCGCTTAATTTTGGCCTGACAACTTTAATGTCTGAAGGCCGAAATTCACAGCAGCACATTTTGTACATAGAATTCACATTTGTCTTATTGATGAAGAAGACTGACTTGAAATTAATGGGTCTTATTTACTGTGATTGTTTAAATTGTTATGTTATATTGAAATAGTTACCTCGCATCTATCATTTTTATCTCACGATTACTGTGAATGTACAATTTTACATTCATATATTTTGATATTTTGTTACAATGTGTTTTCACGAATCATATATTGTTTTGTTTTGATTATAATTCTGTTATTGTTTCTTTTAAGCTGAAATGTTATAATGACCATGCTGGTTGGATCATTACTGATTTTCTTTAATATTTTGCTTCTATGTACTAAAGAGATATGAATCTTGATCTGTAACCCTGTATATGACATTACAAACTTCTTATTCAATGTTGTGAATTGAATTTTTAATGTATGAATACCATTCACATTTGTCAGATGTCTTTTGGGATAGAATGGTCTTGAACACTTGTATGTAAGATAAAATATTTACACATTTTGATTATTACTGATATTATTTCTACTTAAATGCATATTTGGGCATAAGTGCACACATAGCTGTTGTTATTTTCGTACAAATACTTGACCATTGTATGTCCTTGGTAAACTTTCAAATGCACTGTATAAACCATTCCTTTTCATTTCTTTTTTGAAGGATTTCTCATCCCATGAATGTGTTAATATAATCCTCAAAATAAATATCACACCTGAAACCCCCAAAAAAGCGTTTTTGGATTATGTCTCATTATTAGTAAAAATGGTTATTTTATGGCATAAAGTGTTAACCCTACCCGTCCATTCAAATTTTGGTTTCTGATCAGTAACTCCAGAAATATTTCATGGATTGTTTTCATATTTTGCATGAAGGTGTATAATAATAAAGTACAGGTCAAGTCTGATACTCGGTAAAATCAAAACATTTTTACCAGAGTATGTTCCCTGATTGACTTAGCTCACGTGTGTGGTGTTCGTGTTGTCTGGAAACATTTCTAGTCTTGATATCAAAGTGGTTAATAAATTAAGTTTTACTATTTGCAAAACTAGATGATAAAGTATTATGTTTAGATGTATTTGTAATATTTTTCCATTGTGTGCATTTTTATTTAATAGACCCTGTTAGATCTATATGGAGTTCACTGATACTGACTTTTCTCTGTTTAAAGTGTACTGTACTTTGAGTGAGTCTTGTATCCACTGATGTAGAGTGTTGTTATTTGTTGATATTATTCTATGTTGGAATTTTCATTATGTGTATAGCTGAGAGAAATGTACTGAATTGCAATATTCAAATAAATATCCGAAATTTTATGTAATGTTGTGTTTATGAAATTACAGGTTATCAGAATTAGAGATATACTGGACTCTCATTGTACTAGGATCATGGGATTAAGATTCATACCGTGCCACATTGATCAGCACATTAGATTACTGGCTTGTAACCCAAGAAATTTTCATTAGCAGAATGTATGTATAATGTTTTGTATGCAGGCACAAGCACTATTTCTAATATTGAAGTATTATCACATGATAATTTTAATTCATTGCATGATCAATTTACAATAAAAAAATACAAAACGGTTTCATTGAGATGAATATAATACGCTTTTCCTTTGCACAAAAACATGTACACATTGCAGAATGTAAAGCATTTTAGACTCTGGGGTGTTTTTTGCACGTTGCTATATTTCCTAGTTGGATTGAGTAGCTTTGGTGACCTAGCCCCTCTATCACGTTTACTAACACACACGCATGACCATGATAATCAGTAAATAATTGCTTCTTTGTGCTGGTTTAAATTACATTAATTTTCTTGTCACAGTTTCTTGTCATGTAGTATACATGTAGTTCATTTAAAATCATCTACAGACATACAATTTACAGATCTTGAGAACTGGTGATACATTATTCGAGGACCTAACAATACAAATAGGGTCATTTTAGGATCTTTAGTAAAGCATCAGTAAGAGCTAGTAAGCTATGATTAGTTTTGTTCAATCTTCATTGGAAGAGATATCCGCCTGAAATTATGCCTCCTCATGTAGGCGAAGACATTTTGATTTTGCTACTGTTGGTTTGTCCGTACTCACCCAGGTGACATTATGGGGTTAGGGTAAGTACAAGTTGTCGTTATGGCCATATATAATGGGGTTCATGTACGTACAAACCGACGTTTCAGTGAGTCCGCCCGTACTTCGTGTCATGGCCATAACTTGGAGCTTTCTTGGACCATTGTAAAATAACTTTTACTATTACTTACAAACATCAGACGGTGTGTCGAGCGCAACAGCCAGTTCTCTTTGGGTCAAGGTCATACTCAGTAGTCAAAAAGTTTGTCCATATTTTGTGTACGAGGTCATAACTTGAAAGTCGGTAACGGCAGTTGCTGAAATACTAGTATCTGGTGGAAAATGATGGTGTCATAATTTTGTTGCAAAACCATACACGATGGCGTCATACATGTGATGTAAAACGCTACCTGAACGGTCGTCCACTGTCTTACTTTTTCAAGTTATAACATACATCGGTCTTAACTCAATAATGTTCATTTGAAGTAGGCCTACGGAAGTTTGAACGTCAGCATTTATTCGACATGCGTACAACATACCACTATTATAAGTGACCTGTTCAAGGAGTAATGTCGCGTACAGTACAATCTCTCCAAAGCAGCATCCTTAAGGAGTAGCAAAATTATGTTGTTGTTAAGAGGTTGTTGCTCTAAAGAGGTTAAACTCATGGATGAAATGCTGTTGGGAAAAATCATGCTGTTGATGAAGGGAGGTTGTTGCTCAAGTGAGGTCATCAAGACAACATTGAATAAGCTCTCCATTACCGTAATTTAACATGTCATTAAGTAAAATATATAGAGCAATTTTAGTTATCTCTTACACACTCCACGAGAAAGTTCATTTTTTGACAAATTTAGCAGTGTGCTTGTACAATGTCGACCCCCTACAATGATACCGATTCAGCTCAATGTTTTCATGAAATCACGTGCAGATGAGAAGTATACTCGGTGCTACCATGCACGTGATTTTAGATAATCAGTGATTTAACGAATTTGTTTTTAGAAAAGTTAAATCTCATCGACGGAGTGAGAAATATGATCGGGGGCCATCGTTTTAACTCAACGGTAGCTAGGTTTCCAAAGAGCCGAATTTTGCGATTTTCTGCATGGAACTGTATAATATTTACCACTGTCGAAACAGAGTCTTTACCGATAAGTAAGTAAATTAAAGTTGAACAAAGTCGTCAAGTCTTGTACTGGTAAAGTGCCCACAAATACAATAAATAAACTAGTAACTCATACGTCCCTGAGTTCTTTCATAAGTTCGCACAGTTCGTTTTGCAGAAATTTAAGGCAGTCGCATACCAAGTTAATAGTTCAGCTTTCGACGCGCATGAATTTCGCAGCAGACCAAAGTATTATGTTTTTCTACAGCCGACATGCAATTGTTGCAGTGCAGTGTATGTAAGTTCAGATTCCACGAGTAATTTTATTGTATTAACTTGTCAATACATTACCGATAATTAGATGACTTGCTATACGATAGAATGAAACTACATTGTATAATTTGAAAAAATAGTTATTGCAAATAGCTAGTTTTTGCATGCAGTACTCCACTCTACAAGTTGTCTATTGAATCAGTAAGAACAACATAGACGCTTATATTTATAAACGTCACAATTAAGTCCGTCACCAATGGAAGTCTACAGGCTCATAGGAAGCAATTTTAAATTAGGAGCGCTTGGTTTTGTCTGACATCGTGGTGGGGATAAAATTAGTTTTAGACGCTTTTAATTACATGTACCATTGCATTCGAAATTATTGTTCAGGGAGCTTTGTCCCCTAGTCATTCTGTTCCTACGGTCCAGGAATACATTTAGTACAAGATAATATTAAAATACAGAGTTAAATCATTCGGTACACCTTGGTCGATTCCGTACTTCCATCTTACCAATCGTACAGGTCTATACTCGGGCCTGATTCCCGTTACTAAGAATTACGCCTCGTACAGAAGTGTAGGATTACACATTTTGGTTATGTGGTTTCCGATCACTACTTTTTCAACACTAGGCATTCGTTTTCAAGAGTCATAGTCATAATGGTAGACTTTTTTATTGTTCGATATTGATAAAATGGGCATCAAGTTCCCACTGAAAGAGAAACAGGTTGTTTCCATTGCTGGATTCCCAGGTTCAGCCATGATGGAAAGTAGCCCGTGAAAAACAATATGGCGTCCTACCTATCATATGTCCGAGGCATTTTCTTTAGACAAACGCACGGAGGAGTTCCGGTTGCCATCTTGAAAGGCTAAGTCGATCGCGGTGCATTCTTATATCAGCTGATAGAAGGGGCGAATATTACAAGACTGAATTACATTTTTTGTATAAATGTGACTTTTGTATTTTTATATTCACTCCTTTATATTTATGTCTTCATTGTAAATAAAAATAGGGGTAGATTGGTGGTTTGTGACGACGTGTTAATTTATTTGCAGTATTCGCTTACCTTAAAATATGTCTGATTGCTCACGCAAGAAAGTCAAAATATTACAATTCTTACTGACGCACGGACATTTCGTGCTGTTTTCGCGGGATATTTTTTTAAAACCTATATAAACCACGCTCATGGTAGAGGAGCTACACATTTGGTTGTCACATTGGAAGCGTTGCTGAACTACTGTTTCAAGGTAAATCTTGTTTCTTTTCATATTGTCTACTCTTAGTTTTTCTTATTTTTCTGTCTAATAACTGTCATTTTGGTACATTAAGTATTCACTTGATAGTTGTTTGTGTTAATGCATGTATATGCCACTCGATGTCTGTCGGTATATATATTTCGAGGGTTCAACGCAAGAGTGTTGTAACTCATTGAAATAAGAACAAGTTATGATAGTGTTGCGCTGAGCCCTCGATTTATACCTTTGCTGTTATCAATTCATAAAGAGAGTAAATTCAGTACTTTCTTGACTGAGTGATCCCAGCCAGCGTAAATCTTGAGTTATTTCTGCGTTTGTTCTTGTGTCTAATTAACATGGCAGCATATCAAAGGGTCAGTTTTTTTCTTTATTTTAGATGTTGCTGGTTATCTGTCTAGCATTGGTTGCCTCCCCTGTTCTCAGTGATGTGATGAACGAACAAACGTTGACAGGTAAGTAATTTTTTTTAAATTTCCATTCGACAACTTTCCCGTTTCTCGATCATCAAACAATATGTGCCACCCATCGTCTTTAGTTGAAACAAATTTCTCACTGATTAATGAAAATAGTTTCAGCAATGATATAATATACTTTAAATATTATTTTCTAGAATAAAATATTGCTATAAATTAAAAAACTTAAAATATTTTACTTGGCTCTCTAGAATAGGTTCATATTTATTACGCATTTTCAGGGTTCAAGGGAGTGTTCTACCAAACTATAGGACAACATTTACAGGACGAATATGATCTCTTACAGCCAGCTATTGCTAGACAGAACGCCACCATGGAACAATGTGGAGCCCAAATTCTTAGTGCCCAATCCAATTGTCGATCCTGTGCTGAGAGCAGCTGTAGCGGGTAGGTTTACATTGTCCTCTTTATTTATGATTCTACACTGGTCTTATTTAATACCATGCATCTGTGCTCAAAACATACTATATATGCGCGCAGCATTTTCTTCCGAAAATTGCAACCTTTCCTCTTATGGTCGATATCTTACAACTAGCGCAGATTCTTATGCTTATTCCTTTCGCCGTAATTCTGCCCTCCCTTCGTTTGATTTGCAACATTATACCTCCAATGAACATTGCTAAATAAATGACATTACAATTTTGTATTTGCCGTTTCAGCTCCAATGGCAATTTCTTGACAAATACATGGGGTGCCGTGGATACCTGGGTTGGTAATGCAGGAAATAGTTTTGTTGACTGGCAAGGATGGCAAGATGTTGGTAACGCCTTCGACAGTGTTGGTGACTGGTTCTCGGATACATTCGATTTTGGTTCCATTGGTTCCGGGTTCAACAGTAAGTCTAAAATGATTCTCATCTATATTTGTGTATTGAATCAAGTTATTCCATTTTCAATACCAGAATCGTTTTAATTTTGCTTTTTAAACACATAGAACACATTAATGATAACTCATTTCCGTGAGAGACAACAAGATGATTTTGTTTCATATTTCCTACTTTCAGGTGCTTTCGGTGGCATGTCCAACTTCTTTGGTGATGTTGGTGGTGGTTTCACTTCTGGATGGAATGGTTTCACAAGCTTCATGGGTGATGTTGGTAGCACCATTGGAAACACGTTCTCAGACATTGGCAATTCTTTTGGTGGTGAGTTTGTGTTAATTGATTTTTCTGCTCGGCATTAAACAGCTGGTGGTATAATGAGCTATTCAAACTAACAGATGGAATAATTGTTGAAGGAATGAGCTATCAGTCGGAATTGCTAATATACACAAAATACATGCAGACAACTTGTAATAAAGGTCACCCTTGTGAAAGACGATGTGGCCTTTATTCGGATATTATTTTATTGTAAAGAATCAGTGACGGTTTTAAAAATGGCCTTCATTCACATGATTGTCCTTATTTGTAGTTTTCCACTAACACAGGTTTGACTGCATCATTAAACCCATTTGTTTCTTTATTTCTTTTTTAAAGATCGTGAATGTGTATGCTATAAGCATGACCGGGTGAAATAGTTTTATTGGATATTTTGTGATATTTTCAGGGCTTTTTGGACGAAGGCGCCGTGCAATAAGAATGTCAACACGTAGAATGGCAATGCTCAGACATAGACACTTGGCTAAACGTATGGAAGAACTCAGTCCTGAAGCCAGAGAATGTATGGAGAGGTGTTCTCAGTGCACACCTTTCCTCGGTGATGAAGACACTGTCATTTCTGGAGGTAAAAATATCCCTCATAGTACATTTTGTTTTAAGCACTAGTTTTCCACAACAAGATGAGCTGTTCTAACTATCGCTGGCATAACATAGTTCATTTTTAGACACTTTACTACGGATTTGATTTTGTTTTTCCAGAATTTACAATATTTATTGTTGTTGTTAGGTGTATATGTTCATTTTTCCAGTATGTGGAGCGGATACGTTAATGGATCAACAAGTTATGGCGGCCACGATAGCAGAACTGAGAGCCCTTTATGAGGCAAATGGTCATTCTGAACTGAATACATCGCCCATACTAACTAAGGTTGATTTTTTTCATAAATTCTTAAGTCGGAACATTTTACTTGTTTGAATTTTTAAGTGTATTCTTTAATGTTGGAAGTATGCCCCCCCCCCCCCCCAAGGATTTTTCATCTCGAAATACAGTATAACCTCTCCTGAGCAACAACCTCCCTTCAACAACAGCAGCATGATCCCCCCCCCCCCCACTACGTTTTACTATTAATTTAAACTCTCTATAGCAACAACCTCTCCCAACAACATAAATTTGTTACTCCCAAAAGGGTTTTGCTTTGGACAGGTTGCACTATAACACTTTATTTTTTCTATGCTAGGCTCAATCTACCCACCTTCACAGGAAGCATCTTAATCTCTTCGGAAAAAAGTGATTTTTATTTTAGCTTTTCAAAGAATCATACTTTGCTTCATTCTATCCGCAGATCGAGTATGACGCCAATGACTTCCAGGTGTCAACCATGTCATTAGGTAATGTTTACATCACAGCTATGACACCATCGGGTCCTCTCAGATACCGTAGTAACTACCGATACAGAGTTCAATCCCCACAAATTTCAGCTGTAGAAATGGCAGAGGAACTGATTCAGAAATGGGAACATTGAAATTTTCATTCATTGTTAATGATTTTGGTGATTGTCGATTGTTTTGTTCACGTCTTTTTTTTGGTTCCAAAATAAAAATGATTTCAGTAATACAGTTTTATCGTTTAATCTTTATGACCTTCCTGAATAAACGCACAGAATAGTTGACCTTTGAAAACAATCAAATTGTTACCATGTTGTAGTTTTTAATAACATGTCATTATTTTCTTGATTATGACGTTCGTAATTAAAACACTGAATAATTGATAGAACAATTGAAAAAAAACAAAGCACATAATTTTAATGTTTTTACCTTTCTGCTCGCATTCAAGAACAGTAAAAAAATGTAACAAACAGTATTGTTCACGCCTGGACTCTACTGTTTACAAAGAACACAATATCTCCAAACACTTGTCGCATCATGCATTCATTCAATTCGTATGCATAATCATTAACATTTTTCTCGTTTTTTGATGTCTAGTGCGAAGAAATAAGTATCGTTTGATAGACATAAGCCATAACTACCATAAATACCACGGAAGATTAACTCGAATATTACGACGTCGTAGCGTTTACGATGTTGTAAACAGGATTTTTTTACGAGATCGTTACAACCTCCCTATTTGGCTAACACAACTATCTTATAAGGAAATCGTAACAATTTCGTGATTTACAAACTCGTAAGCACATCACACACACGAAAAAATAAAAGAAAGTAAACTTCTAGTTTAAAACTGGAGCCGCTCGCCGAAGGTTCGATTCCAGTTAACATATACTATGTCTTTAGGTAAAATCTTACGTTTAATAAATCCAGTACAACCTCTCCAGAGCGATCCTCTTTTGAACAGCAACAACATCTTTTCAGCAACAGCATGATTTTCCCCACTCTACTATTTTTTATCTATTAATTTAACCTCTTAGTGCAACAACCTTTCTCAACAACATAGCTTTGCTATTGCTAAAGCGTGTTGCCACAGATTTTTCTTTAAAACACATTCTTATAGAATGTCCAGAATTTAACATTACACGCTCAAAATACTATAAGGTTGACTATATACATGCTCTGTTTTTACATGTATCTCATCAAGATATCTTAATGTTTTTAAAAGAAATTAAATTTTTTAACAAATTATAAAAAAAATCATTTTACTGTATACATTTATGTTTTTAGATTTATATTTGTAATTTCTTTAGAAATAAAATAATTTATATTTAAATATACTTTCCAGAAAAATTAAAAAGACGCTATATGACCAAGGATGTTAAGGCGTCTATAAACAAAATACTAACTAACTAAAGCGTGTTGTTTTGGAGAGGTTGCACTGTACATTTATCTGTTTGATTTAGTTTTATTTACAATACCCAAATAATTCAATAAGTGTCTCTACTGTAAAGATTTATTAAATAATGGAATATAACAGACCCAGATCAAATGGAAAATGACTTTAAGAACTGTTAGATTTACATTCTTTTTAAAATGTTTGATAAAACTGATTTGATAAACATTTCAAATTGAGTATTTTCCAAATCGATAGAATTCCAGTTTATAAAAAGGTGATTCAAATGAAAAATCGTGTACTTTGTTTTGACTGAAGTTTGGGGCGTATGTTATTTAAAACAATTAGATGGAATTAAACTTCATTTTTAATGAATTATTAATCGTAAGACCCAAGTGGACGTATTTATAAAGCTTCTTAATTATACCCCCAGATATGAAATATATGGGGGCTATATTGGATTCACGCTTGACGGTCGGTCGGTCCGTGCGTCTGTAGACAATTTGTCCGGAGAATTTCTCAGCAACTACTGACAGGATTTCAATAAAACTTCACAGAAGTGATCAGTAGTAAGCCTAGTTGTGCTAGCTTAAAGCATTTTTCGTTCGGATTAATTTTCACTGAGTTATACCCCTTTGTTGTTTTTATTCAGTATATACAATAGGCAAATTTTGTCCGGAGAATTTCTCAGCAATTACTCACAGGATCTCAATGAAACTTCACAGAAGTGATCAGTAGTAAGCCTAGTTGTGCTAGCTTAAAGCATTTTTCGTTCGGATTAATTTTCACTGAGTTATACCCCTTTGTTGTTTTTATACAGTATATACAATAGGCAAATTTTGTCCGGAGAATTTCTCAGCAATTACTCACAGGATCTCAATGAAACTTCACAGAAGTGATCAATAGTAAGCCTAGTTGTGCTAGCTTAAAGCATTTTTCGTTCGGATTAATTTTCACTGAGTTATAGCCCTTTGTTTTTTTCTACAGTATATACAATAGGCAAATTTTGTCCTGACTATTTCTCATTGACTACTGCCAGGAATTCAATAAAACTTCTCAGAAGTGATGAGTAGTTAGCCTAGTTGTGCATGCATTAAGCTTGTCTTGGTTGGTTAAATTTTCACTGAGTTATGGCCCTTTGTTGTTTTTTATACAGTGTATATACAATATCTCAGTAACTACTCATAGAAATTCAATGAAACTTCACAGAAGTTATAAAAAGTAAGCCAAGTTGTGCATGCAATAACCAGGTTTTGTTTGGATTAATTTTCACTGAGTTATGGCCCTTTGTTTTATACAATTAGGTAAATTTTGTCCGTACCATTTCTCAGCAACTACATGCAGGAATTCAGTGAAACTTCTTAGAAGTGATAAGTAGTTTGCCAAGTTGTGCATGTCCACAATAGGTTTTGTCCAAGTAAATTTTAATGAGTTATGGCCCTTTGTTATTTTTTATATAATGTATATTTAGAAACTGGTCAGGATATATCTAAGCAACAATTTGCAGGTATTAAAAAAATGAAAATGCATTATATTTCCCTCTGTAAAATGTAACAATAACTGTGTCAAGGCCGCATCTGGGGGTATTCATCACCTTGAGTGATAGTTCTAGTTTAAGATTTTCTTAAATTCTGACTTAAATTCCTGAAATCTGATAATTTTGTACCGTTTAATTTGAGAAATGTCTTAAGTCTTATTATGCCCCTTTGGAAGAAAAGGGGGTATATTGCTTTGCACATGTCGGTCCGTCCGTCGGTAACCAAACTTTGTCCGACCAATAACTAGAGAATTATATGGCCTAAGCTCTTCAGATTTGGTTGGGAGATGGTCATCACATGTAGATGACCCCTATTGATTTGAGGTCAGTAGGTTAAAGGTCAAGGTCACGAAGGGGCAACACTTCTTGTTCATAAATGGTCTTACCTTTATTTTTAACTTAAATTATCGACTTATTTTAAGTTAGCTACAAATGTTTTAAGGAATTTCTTAAAGCACATTTTGTTTACCGAATCACCAACAGGGCAGAAACAAATAATATTAGTCCGTCTATCACCAATGATAACTTTTGAAAGTTCATCAACTGCTGTTTCGGTCCACACAGGAGACAGCCGCTTATTATTTTCTGTCACAACATCAGTCAAATCTTGAATTGCAGTTAATATCAAAGATAATTTTGTACTTATGTCTGCAAGTTGTTTATCAGATTGGTCTTTGTCCATCGCAGATTCGGATCGAGACAGGTCCAATCGTCGAGAAGAATTAATATTATATAGATGCAGAATTGGTTATTCTTGGCTTCTCACCGGAGATGATATGTCAGAATGTATTCCATGCGGTACATGATCGTTAGTTGTTGATGCGCCATAAAAGAACATTAAATTCAATTACCCCAGGCTGCAAATAGTTTTGTGCATGTAGGATATCACCGTGATATATGTACAATGAATTTGTCTCTATTTGAAATCCTCTATTGCAGATCAGTCTTGCATTTACATTTGTATTTACGAGTGAATTTGTTTAAATTGAGACCCCTTGATAGCAGATTTTAATTTAAAAGATTCGAAATTCACATAACGATCACTTTAATGTTACGACTAATTCCTTATAACGAATGCGTACTTTATTACCGGTTATCAATACAGTCAAACCTGTGAGTAAAGGTCACCCTTGGTAAAATATAATATGGCCTTTTTTGACTGGTGACCTTTATTCGGAGGTCATTTTGTTCCGAATAATTTATGACGGTTATTAAATGAATGGTATTTATTCACAGGGTGACCTTTATTTGGAGGTGGCTGCTAACACAGGTTTGACTATATTCCCTATCTGTTTCTTAACTTGATGATAAGTTACCCCCCCCCTTAATATAACAACCAGTTTTATTTCAACTATTTATTCGTGAAGTTTTACTTTAATTATGAAATTTTATTAAGGTAACAACAAATCGTACATAACTTTTTATTCTTTGTAATAAATATGGTTGTTCTTCCTATCATGTTAAAACCGTCAGAGATGTGTTTGACAAAATTATATGCATGTTCTTGTGAATTACATGTTACAACTACTTATATTTTGTGCCTAAAGGGCTCAGTGGTTAGAGCGTTGATCTACTGATCAAGAGGCTGTGAGTTCGAACCCCGGTCGAGGCTCACACTATTCGTGACAAATTTGACAGAAAATATTTTTCACACTACAATGTATGTTTTTATGGGGTAGCTTGGTAGTACATGTAGCTTGTGGATAGAATGTGGTTAGTACTGGTTTAAGGCCTATATAAATGAAGTCCAGGGAAGCTGGTTATGATAACTGCCCACCACGATGAAAATGGCGTCAAATACGATGAAATAAATAAATAAATTGTCGAAATGACAATAAATCTAGGAATATTGTGGATGTTTTAGTGTTACATACGTGGTCTGTGTGGCTTCTTTTGGAGGGATGAAATTGGTTCATTGATTTTCATCACCGATGCTCACCGATCACTACGGAGTCCAACAAGGGGATATGACCTGACATACCTACATAGGCCATATGGCAGGGATACATTAGTTTTATTCTGAATGAAAGGGTTAGACATGTATTCGTTCAGAATGTTTTCCAAGCTGAAACATTTCATCAGATTAGCCCACGAGCTGCTACGTAGTGTTTTTTCTTAAAAACGAAACACGTCCTTGTATTTCTGAAATGAAGAAGAGGAATTGAATAATGCTCTACGGCACGTCATGACCAGCCGATTGATCAGGACGTGCCTCCTGACATCCTGTTTTTCCCAAATTAAGGTCAAAGTGGTGTTTTGCAGCGATAGAGTGTTAACAGCCGTATCCTGTTCCTATTTAATCGCAGGATCCTGTCATAAAGAGACACAGGTTGCTGTCCACAACAAAAACATATTATATCGTATGTACTAAATGCTCTCACGAGGGAACAGA
The DNA here is from genome assembly GCA_964023205.1 of Lutraria lutraria. NCBI lineage: Eukaryota > Metazoa > Mollusca > Bivalvia > Venerida > Mactridae > Lutraria > Lutraria lutraria. The sequence continues at coordinate 8,604,552 of OZ026851.1, read as the reverse complement.
CCATAATTCCAAAACATGTAACAAAACATTACTCTGTTTCAATAGCAAACTTTCTCCCCCCCCCCTCCCCCCCCCCACACACTATTCTATAGACTATACAGTCTGGAGGGATGAAAAAGAAATTCTTTCATACAATATCACGATGAGTCACTTTACGAAGCCAGGAATGTGGTACAGAACCAGACCAGGACCAGTTGGACAGAACAACAAGCTATGTTCATATTCCCACCCCTGCTTCTTCCTCCTGCTACACTCGTGACTTATTAATCGAACCCGTATAGAAACATTTACCGAAATGTCCGAAACATTTAAAAATCAGGTCCCTTATTTTTCCACTTCGTCCCGTTCTTGCATTACTGCCAACCAGCAATAGTTTAAGGACGGCCTGATATGGAAAGCCTTAATTGACTGTCATACACATACAAAATTAACGTTGTTGTGTCCAAATAGCAATGTATTTTTAAAGCCGCGTTGTCAATACATTAAGTCAATATCATTAAAAGTCAATCTATCTATCTATATATATATTTTACGTTTATTTGTCTAAATATTATGTATCAGCATCTAACCAAGACAAAATATCATCGGTTTGTCTAAACTGGTTCCCGTTGACTTGTGTGTACAACATTTGGTGCTCTGCAACGTGGAACAGGAACCAGTTAGTCCAGCATTGGACGGATGTGTAATGTAGGTTTTGGAGAGGTACCGTAACTGCGCTTTTATATTTTGGACTTTTCCATGTGCGTGTCAGTCATACCTCAATGACATGAGACTCATACCCGCTCGAAGTTGTTTCGATATATAACGTGCATTTTACACAGTACACGTTATCAAAGTATACTATTGCCAACAGTAATCATTCAAATAATATCATTTCCACTAAATGAAACATGCTTCCCCTATATTTATTTTTTGCTTTCAGGTAGAATCGCCCAGACTTCACGGTTCATCGAATATGGTCCGGCTAAACGTGTAGACTCGACGTTAGCCCGAACCATGAAAGGTTAAATGTCATTTCCGTTTTATACTTTTACACAATCTCGTGCAGGACAATTTTGGAGGCAACGACTGTTAGAGCAAATGTTTTCTTGTTCTAGAAGAATTTCATAAACGTCGAACGTTAAAATATGCTTTTAAATGTAACAAAATAGTAAAATACTGTAATTACGGTCTGCTAGATTTAATAGTAATTTAAGTTTGTGCGGGGTCACTCAAATAGTTTGGAACTTGGAAGACCCTTTGAATTTTTCACTCTCGTTCGAAAATTGAATTCTACAGAACGTGAGTACCTTTATGATACTTTCCTTCTTTTATGTCAATAATCTGCCCAATATTATAACATAAACTGCTATTCCTGTAATAATATGTGAAAAATAATTATATTTTTTGCGGGACCTGGTCCCTGGCGTGACATGTGCCAATTTTGGTGGGGATGTTTGTCACGTGGTAAAAGTTTTGAATGTTGGTACTCTCAATACCATCCATGGTTGACTAACATACTCAGTATACATGTATAATGCTTTTACTTATTTTTGGTCTGCTGGTAGTTGTTACACAAACTTTATTGTATTGGGCCAATTTGTGGTCCTTGCGACTCGGGTTGGTCCATATAATTGACCAACTTGGTATATTTATGACAGAACGTCAGAAAATGGAAAATCAACGTAATGTTACTTTCTTTGCAAGTGATTTTTTTAATTCAGTGTAAATTTGTCACATCTGAAAATGATAGTATCTAAAGTTCGTTAAGTAGAATTGGATACCTTCTTAGTTCGCACAGAGACGTATAATACAAAAATACGTCTCTGGTTCGCAGAAGGATGTGATTTTTTCCACAGATCTGTAGTTTTGATCATCCCTGGGACCAAAGACATAGAACATCTACGTCTCTGCTGGGACCAAATGGGAGCCATAGGCCAGCACCCGAGTCCCAACTTCATGAATTTGATTTTCTTCTTCTGCCATCCAATTAATCACATGCACCCCTGCATCCGACAACCACTTTTCCTGGATACTGTATACATAAAGTAGAATAAAAAATAAGTTTGAAATTGTGTATTATTTTGTAGTAATTGGTTGTCAGAACTTGAGAAAGAAAAAAGGAAATGAAGATCATTCATGAAAAAGATCTACTGCTGCAAAATGGAAGTACCTCCCCATGATGCTTACTGTATACTGTATACATATGTCTGCTACAGGTATGTAGAACCTAAGGTAACTGTTAATATAGGTACTGTATAACTTAATCCAGATTGTATTAATTTAAACACAAAGATTGTGCCTCTCCTAATATTTGCTATGAACATAATGTTTTATTTAATTTAATATGCCCCTCTGCCATTTGAAATGGCGAAATGCATAAAGTGTTACCGATCCGTTCGTTCACATGTCTGTGCCTTCCAATTTTGGTAATAAATAAGGGTATAATAAGCCCTAAAATGACAATTAACGTGGACCAAAAACACATTTATCATATACATATACAACGAAGGGTTACAGCTTCCAAATTGAATGTTTTTGCTCTTAATTAAATATAGCATACATGTTAATATACTAAACAAAACCAATCAATATATTAATTGTTGAATTCAAAGCATTGAAGAAAATATTTCAACCCTTCCTACTGAAATTACACGAATTTTGTTTATCCCAACACTACCTCGCAATATGAAATCAGCCTGAATTACCATACTAATTACACCTTAAAACACAAGGGATAGGAATAACGATGCATACTTATCATAAATATTACTAAAATGCACTGATTCAATGCAAAAAATAATAATCTGGGAATGTTCTAATCTATTCACATGCATTTAGCAAAATCAGAGATTTCAATTACTGTGAGAATATCAGATGGTGTTGTATAATTCATACTTATATGGTTGCCATGGTTATGTACATAATGATAACCCATCATATTTGTGTTTATGTGTGACTTAAAGATTATGATTTGACTTCCGCTATATTTTCAGTATTATTTTATGACTGTTCAACAAACTATGAAGATGATATTCAGCATTAAGTGGACCTGTACCTTCACCAATATCCATGGCAACAAAACAATCCTGTTCATATTGAAGAAGGCTTCATAATCGTATACCTTAATGAAGATAAAAAACAGGATGATATTGTGTACAAAAGATTTCGACCACATGTAGGAATTTGAGGTAGTTCTATAATGTATGGTAGAAGTTTTACTAAATCATTTTCAATTGTTAATACTAATGTATTGTGGCATATATCTGCATACAGCAAGTTGATTTTCCAAAAACAGTCGGCTCCAGTCTCAGGTGGCAACCAGTTTTTGGTACAACAAATAATTGGGAACCAGTCCTTGATGCAAAAAAGATTTGGGAACCAGTCTTTGATACAACAAAGATTTGGGAATCAGTCTTTGATGTAACAAAGATTTGGGAACCAGTCTTTGTCAACAAATATTAGGAACCAGTCTTGGTATGCTGCTCATTAGGCAACCGATGAGGCAATAGTTTGTTGACATGTTTACCACCTCAGCTTCAGTGTGGATTTCACATGTTTAAAAGAGTACCAAGCTAATTCTGTTTTTGTAAGATTTACTGCTTAATTTATAAGATTTACTGTTTGATTTATGATTTACTCACTGATTTATTTATATATGATTTACTGCTTGATTTATAAGATTTACTGCTTGTTCACTACTTATTTAATCTCTATATTCTAGATAAACTGAGAAAAATGAAGAATCCAAAGTAATTTTATGACCTTGATGGTAAGTGTATCATACATCTTAATTATGAACTGCAAAGCCTGTTTGGTTATATGTAGCTCAGTGGTTAGAACGTTGGTCTAATGATCAAGAGGCTGTGAGTTCAAACCCAGGCGAGGCTCATACTAACAGTCTGTGACAAATTTGACTGAATATAATACATTCTATGTTAAATTGTCCTCCACCTTTGAATTATGTGAGGTAGCTTGGTAGTAAGCTTGCAGATAGAATGTAGATAGTACTGGTTTAAGAACTATAGGGAAGCTGGTTAGGATAACTACTGTAACCTGCCACAATATGACGAAAATAATGTTGAAAATTGTGTTAAATCTGATGAATTAAATAGATAACATCTTATGATCTGAATTTTTACTTAAAACTTTGATGATGGGAAATAGTCAGTAATTAGATCATGTCAGACTGATATCTTTCTGGACATCCCTGTTTGATGTTATTTAACATTTAAAGCCAGATACCTGTAACCAAGGGATGTGAATCTAGTATGACTCACTCACACAGTAAAAGCCTAGCAGCACTTGAAATTATTTTCAAAAGTAAATGTATTTTGAATTATTCCTTTGCAGAAGGATTTGATGTCTACTACAAAGAGGCCATGAGAACAGTTATGATATTATAGACATGGAACATTGAATGCTGTCACCATGTTAGCAAATTTACTGAATGCATGTTCAAGTTATCTTACTACAGAATTGACAGCTAGAAAACATTAAGACAACTTAAAACTGTCAACTCTATAGTGTTGATACTGTACACCTTGATAGCTACAGAAATCACTGGCAGTAAGAAGATTCTATGGTATGTATTAGTTTAGTTTTACACATACAGTCTGACAAACACACATACAGTTGTCACACATATAGTCTGACAAACATACATACAGTCTGACAAACACACATATAGTATGACAAACACACATACAGTCTGACAAACATACATACAGTCTGACAAACACACATACAGTTGTCACACATATAGTCTGACAAACATACATACAGTCTGACAAACACACATATAGTATGACAAACACACATACAGTCTTACAAACACATATATTGTCTGACAAACACACATACAGTCTGACAAACACACATACAGGCTGACAAACACACATACAGACTGACAAACACACAAACAGTCTGACAAACACATATAGACAGACAAACACACATACAGTTGTCACACATACAGTCTGACAAACATACATACAGTCTGACAAACACAAATATAGTCTGACAAACACACAAATATAGTCTGACAAACAAACATATAGTCTGACAAACTCACATATAGTCTGACAAAGACAAATATAGTCTGACAAACACACATACAGTCTGACAAACACACATATAGTCTGACAAACACACATACAGTCTGACAAATACACATACAGTCTGACAAACACACATATAGTCTGACAAATACACATACAGTCTGACAAACACACATATAGTCTGACAAATACACATACAGTCTGACAAACACACATATAGTCTGACAAATACACATACAGTCTTGACAAACACACATACAGTCTGACAAACACACATATAGTCTGACAAATACACATACAGTCTGACAAACACACATATAGTCTGACAAACACACATACAGTCTTGACAAACACACATACAGTCTGACAAACACACATATAGTCTGACAAACACACATACAGTCTGACAAATACACATACAGTCTGACAAACACACATATAGTCTGACAAACACACATATAGTCTGACAAACGCACATACAGTCGTCATACATATAGTCTGACAAACACACACACACAAAATATCTCTAAAACATTGATTTTTTGTCAAGTTAAATTCCATGTAGTAATGTGACTCTCAATAATTTATTGACTGTTGTGTTAAAGTGTAAGTTAATATTTATTATTTCCTGCCCTAGTTGACCACAAGAATCTGTAAATATAAATATTAGTTCTTAAAATAACTATTTAAGCTCGGCTGTTTTCAAAGAAAAAGTCATACCGTTGTGATCACTGCATGGTCTGTGTCTGTGAAAAAACATTAATTACAGTAGCTCATAAATCAGAAAGTGCAAGAGGTAGCAACATGAAATTTCATGGGTGGATGGATCTCCCTGAGGCAGTTAACAGCCGAGCATCCAGGCACTGCTTGTGGTGCTCTTGTTTTGTGTTTGCATTGTTTTTATTTTTCTTCACACATAATCTTTTAGTTAGTATATTATTACAGACATGATGTAAAAAACATGTAAAAAAATTATTGTAGATACCTCTATGAAGTTATCTCTATTTTTATTTTTGTACCTTTTTCAGGTGATACAATCTTGGGACTGTATGTAGATATGATTGACTGTGAATTCTGTCAACTTGACAAAGAAAACGACTAAGTAAGCAAAAATAAATTTAAGACAATTTTTAGAGTCATCTCCTTTCAATTTATTTATCCTGTATCATTAATAAATAGTGAAAGATTTCCCTATCCATGTATGTGATGTTTTATATTTGTATGTATATAATGTTTTATGTTTGTATGTATATGTTTTATATTTCTATGTATATGTTTTATATGTATATGTTTTATATTTCTATGTATATAATGTTTTATATTTTTATGTATATAATGTTTTATATTTCTATGTATATAATGTTTTATATTTATATGTATATAATGTTTTATATTTGTATGTATATATGTTTTATATTTCTATGTATATAATGTTTTATATTTCTATGTATATAATGTTTTATATTTGTATGTATGTAATGTTTTATATTTGTATGTATATAATGTTTTATATTTATATGTATATAATGTTTTATATTTCTATGTATATGTTTTATATTTCAATGTATGTAATGTTTTATATTTCTATGTATATAATGTTTTATATTTCTATGTATATAATGTTTTATATTTGTAATTTGTAATGTTTTATATTTGTATGTATATAATGTTTTATATTTCTATGTATATAATGTTTTATATTTGTAATTTGTAATGTTTTATATTTGTATGTATATAATATTTTATATTTATATGTATATAATGTTTTATATTTCTATGTATATGTTTTATATTTCTATGTATATAATGTTTTATATTTCAATGTATGTAATGTTTTATATTTCTATGTATATAATGTTTTATATTTCTATGTATATAATGTTTTATATTTGTAATTTGTAATGTTTTATATTTGTATGTATATAATATTTTATATTTCTATGTATATAATGTTTTATATTTCTATGTATATGTTTTATATTTCTATGTATATAATGTTTTATATTTCTATGTATATAATGTTTTATTTATATATGTATAGTTTTATATTTCTATTTCTATAATGTTTTATATTTGTAGCTTATGTATGCACATTTTATGTAATGTTTTATACATGTAGCTATGTATGTGATGTTTGATATGAGCAGCTGTTCATGAATATAATGTTGTATATGTAGCTGTTTATGTATGTAATAGTTTATATGTGTAGATATGTACCTTTGTATGATATTTATCATATGTGTATTTATGTGTGTATGTTATGTTTTATATTTGTAACTTTACATGTATGTAATATTTTATATGTGAAACTTTATATGTATGTAATATTATATATGCGTAGCTTTATATTTATGTTGTATTATGTATGTTGTATTATGTATGTGTAACTTTATATGTATGTAATATTTTATATGTGTAACTTTGTATGTATGTAATATTATATATGTGTAACTTTATATGTATGTAATATTTTATATGTGAAACTTTATATGACTGTATATAATGTTTTATATGTGTAACTTTATTATTATGTATGTAATGTCTAATGTGAGTGGCTGTTTAACTATTTTAAATATTTAAACATTTCATTCTTTTCCTACATCAAGTATTTGTTATTATTATTGCAGTACCAAGATATCTGCCCTAGATGTGGTTCTGTAAGAAGTATTTATCACCTGGACCTGAAGATAAATGATTCATTAAGACGATCTGTTGTTTCTTGTTGGTATTCCTTGGTGTTGGGATCAAGCTTTATGAGTGTTGAATTACTAATTGGCTTTAATTGACTCTTGGACTTAATGGTGGATTATGAATACAACTCATTTATCTGTGATATTTTTCCATGTGATTGTAGTACTAAGGGTCAGCTGTATTATAAGCCCCTCTAATCTCAGTATTTCAAGTTAAGACAATTGACTAATAATTTAGGGCAGTAACTCTTCAAAACATCAAATATTTTATGTCCCCGGCATCTATGATGTGGGAGTCATATTAGTAATTGTCCTGTCCATCCTGATGAAAGCAGCAACTTATTTCTTAAATTCAGAAACAATAGGCTTTGTCTAGTTGCTGACTGAATATGACTATTTAAGAACTTCTTAGGCTGGTTATTTATACCTTTTAAAAAAATTGTAATTTTGTAGTAAATGTGTGGAAATAAAGAAAAACTGACGCCAATGTTCATATTTGTTGTTCGTTAAAGATAAAGCAGGAAAAATAAAATTATAATACAATTTTATTTACATGAAATGTATTATGATAATGATACAAAAAGGGAGGTAGTAACAAAAAGAAAAGTATATAAAACAGCAGGATAATAATAAAAAAAAAAAAAAAAAAAATCGCCCAACAGAATCATGGCGAAAATTTCCATAAGTATAAATACTTTTCACGGAGTACAAAACGTGTAAGAGTCGCCCTTGTAATCTATTGTATCTCAAATATGGTCAATACACCAAATATATTTATGATATTACATCCCTACCATCCCTACAACTGTTCTTTCTTGATGTTCAAATCAAATGGTTTTTAAAATTCTTGAAGTAAATCGTATCATTTTCTATCATGGAAATCTATCCCCTCAATTTTGAGATAATAATTTTGTATACAGGGATGTAATATCGTAATATATGATTTGACATAATTACAACATAAGTTATCATGACATACAGTTTTCTAAAAAAGATTGATAGCTTGCAAATCATTTTGGCCGAGCATAATATTATATACTTTGCAAGTGACTTTCTGACCAGCCAAATGTAAATTTGTATGCCTATGTAAGTAAGTACCTAACCGGGTACATTTTTTTGGTAAAAATAACTATATAATATTATGTGAGTAAAAGACTTGAGCATATATAAATATGTAAGTGTCTGGCTAAGTAAATATAAATATGTAAGTGTCTGGCTAAGTAAATGGAACACCATAGCTACCTGAACGTATGCAGAATCCTTGTGCGCTGTGAATATATAATATATTGGTGTCATGACATGTTCATTTATCATTATATGACGACTATTTTATCATTATATGATGGCTATTTGTCATTACAGCTGTTCATGTATGTTATTTCATTATGCTAGTTTTGTAATATGCAGTGTCCAGGTCCGTAGGTTTTAAAACTTATTATGTTATCTCCAAGCTCAAATCTCAATTCCAATCTCAATGTATTACAGATGAAAAGAAGGGCTGAGTAATATTCTAACACATATTCATGTTGATAATATAAAGTTTGATTTATGTATCAATTATATCAGTAATGTCTGATCGTAATTGGATCTTGGAAACATTCAAAGACAAGATATAAGATTTTAGCTCACAGACCATTCATAAGTTTTATAACCTCAGTGCCTGAACATTGTTATTTCATGAAGCTAGCTAGTTGTTGTATGATCCTTGTTGGTTATGATATAATGTACATTTTCAATTATATGTCAATTTGTTATTACACTAGGCTGCTTAGCTTGATATTACCCTCGTGTTACTTGTGGTCTATCATTGTTATGTGTAGTCTGTTTATTCATCATTATAGTACATACATTTATACCTATACTTTGATTCATTGCAGTTATGTGATGCTGAAAAGACTTTGTACAATGCTCATATACTATTGTATGATTTTTACTTGCTATAAAACTTACTTACTAGTACTATGGTATTTATCTTTGATTGCAAGGTTAATAAGGTTCCAGATTAAACAGTTAAAACTGAATTTCACCATTGTGTATAATTTACACATGATATAAAAATGGTCATTCGAGGTCTTATGTCTGAAATCAGCATCATAAAACTACAATTGATCAATGTATATTACAGACAAGCAGCATATAATGATACAGTAAATTGCTGCCATTATGTGATGACATATTCACAGCATATAATGACATATTCACAGCATATAATGACATATTCACAGCATATAATCCCATGTTGTCTTCATATAATGAAAAATGAACAGGACATATTTAGATTGTACATTAATTAAAGACAAATTCACAGCACACTAAGGTTTTGCTTATGTTTAGGAAGTTACGGTGTTCCATTAAGCGTGTATAATTGAGTGTAAGGTACTCTAGGCCTAATTAATGATCATTTTAAACCACTGATTTATACTCCACAGAGCCCTGTCTTTTCCCTCACACAATATACAACCATTGGTCCTGCTTTTATGAGGATCGATTGGCTGACACAAATCCAAGTTCATACAAACAAACAAAAATTTAACCAACAAGTGAAGTACATAAAATACAATCTAAGTTAAAATAGGACTGAAACTAGATTACATACCTCAGGTATTTGAATGATACAAGAAGCATCATTGAGAAACAACATCATTACAGCATCCAACAGATGTTACTTCTTATTACTGAGCAATTTCCAAGTTCTCTTCCTCAAACTAAAATTAGAACATTTCCAGTGTTCAATATATAAAAATTAACTAAATACAAACAAACAACGAAAACTGATAGACTAATGCACTGGTCAATATTTTGCCTGCCGCCATCCCTCCCCTATGTGTGGGCAAAATACACGGGACTTTAAACAGAAGACCATTTCCTACAGTCGAGAAATTAATAACTTTAATGACTTCTGGTCCCAGGAAATAGACTTCAGCCGGGTTTTACATCCCCGTCGCATTTGATACACTGGGCAGGCCAAATATTAACAAGTGCATAAGTCACAGTGCACTGTGTACTGACTAACATTTCGTGTACTGACTAACTAACTGTGTATGTGCTGACTGACTAATTATGTGTATACTGACTGACCGAATGAGTGAACTGAGTATGACATGGTACATACTGACTATCTAAATGTAAATGACTGACTCAGTAACAATGTAAGTGACTGACTTACTAAGGATGAATGTAAATGACTGACTAACTAAGGATGTAAGTGACAGACTAACTAAGGATGTATGTGACTGACTGACTGACAAACTAAGTATGTAAGTGACTGACTTACTTATGATGAAAGTGACTTACTTACTAAGGATGTAAGTGACTGACTAAGAATGTATGTGACTGACAGACCTACTAAGGATGTAAGTGGCTGATTCACTAAGGATGTAAGTGTCAGACCTACTAAGGATTAAGTGACTGACTAACTAAGGATGTATGTGACTGACTGACTAACTACGAATGTAAGTGACTGACTATAAGTATGTAAGTGATAGACTTACTAAGAATGTATGTGACTGACTAACAAAGAATGCATCTGACTGACTAACAAAGGATGTAAGTGACTGACTTACTAAGGATGTAAGTGTCTGACTAACTAAGGATGTATGTGACTGACTGACCAACGAAGGATGTAAATTACTAACTAACTAAGGATGTGAATGACAGACTATCTCAGAATGTAAGTGACTGACTGACTAAGGATGTAAGTGACAGACCTACTAAGGATTAAGTGACTGACTAACTAAGGATGTATGTGACAGACTGACTAACTAAGGATGTATGTGACTGGCTGACCAACTACGGATGTAAGTGACTGACTAAGTATGTAAGTGGTAGACTTACTAAGGATGTATGTGACTGACTAACAAAGAATGCATCTGACTGACTAACAAAGGATGTAAGTGACTGGCTTACTAAGGATTAAGTGACTGACCTACTAAGGATTAAGTGACTGACTAACTAAGGATGTATGTGACTGACTGACCAACGAAGGATGTAAATTACTTACTAACTAAGGATGTGAATGACAGACTATCTCAGAATGTAAGTGACTGACTGACTAAGGATGTAAGTGACAGACCTACTAAGGATTAAGTGACTGACTAACTAAGGATGTATGTGACTGACTGACTAACTACGGATGTAAGTGACTGACTAAGTATGTAAGTGATAGACTTACTAAGAATGTATGTGACTGACTAACAAAGAATGCATCTGACTGACTAACAAAGGATGTAAGTGACTGACTTACTAAGGATGTAAGTGTCTGACTAACTAAGGATGTATGTGACTGACTGACCAACGAAGGATGTAAATTACTAACTAACTAAGGATGTGAATGACAGACTATCTCAGAATGTAAGTGACTGACTGACTAAGGATGTAAGTGACAGACCTACTAAGGATTAAGTGACTGATTAACTAAGGATGTATGTGACAGACTGACTAACTAAGGATGTATGTGACTGGCTGACTAACTACAGATGTAAGTGACTGACTAAGTATGTAAGAGGTAGACTTACTAAGGATGTATGTGACTGACTAACAAAGAATGCATCTGACTGACTAACAAAGGATGTAAGTGACTGGCTTACTAAGGATTAAGTGACTGACCTACTAAGGATTAAGTGACTGACTAACCAAGGATGTATGTGACTGACTGACCAACGAAGGATGTAAATTACTTACTAACTAAGGATGTGAATGACAGACTATCTCAGAATGTAAGTGACTGACTGACTAAGGATGTAAGTGACAGACCTACTAAGGATTAAGTGACTGACTAAATAAGGATGTATGTGACTGACTGGCTAACTACGGATGTAAGTGACTGACTAAGTATGTAAGTGATAGACTTACTTAGGATGTATGTGACTGACTAACAAAGAATGCATCTGACTGACTTACAAAGGATGTAAGTGACTGACTTACTAAGGATGTAAGTGTCTGACTAACTAAGGATGTATGTGACTGACTGACCAACGAAGGATGTAAATTACTTACTAACTAAGGATGTGAATGACAGACTATCTCAGAATGCAAGTGTCTGACTAACTAAGGATGTATGTGACTGACTGACCAACGAAGGATGTAAATTACTTACTAACTAAGGATGTGAATGACAGACTATCTCAGAATGTAAGTGACTGACTGACTAAGGATGTAAGTGACAGACCTACTAAGGATTAAGTGACTGACTAACTAAGGATGTATGTGACTGACTGGCTAACTACGGATGTAAGTGACTGACTAAGTATGTAAGTGATAGACTTACTTAGGATGTATGTGACTGACTAACAAAGAATGCATCTGACTGACTTACAAAGGATGTAAGTGACTGACTTACTAAGGATGTAAGTGTCTGACTAACTAAGGATGTATGTGACTGACTGACCAACGAAGGATGTAAATTACTTACTAACTAAGGATGTGAATGACAGACTATCTCAGAATGTAAGTGACTGACTGACTAAGGATGTATGTGACTGACTGACCAACGAAGGATGTAAATTACTTACTAACTAAGGATGTGAATGACAGACTATCTCAGAATGCAAGTGTCTGACTAACTAAGGATGTATGTGACTGACTGACCAACGAAGGATGTAAATTACTTACTTACTAAGGATGTGAATGACAGACTATCTCAGAATGCAAGTGTCTGACTAACTAAGGATGTGAATGACAGACTATCTCAGAATGCAAGTGTCTGACTAACTAGGGATGTGAATGACAGACTATCTCAGAATGCAAGTGTCTGACTAACTAAGGATGTATGTGACTGACTGACCAACGAAGGATGTAAATTACTTACTAACTAAGGATGTGAATGACAGACTATCTCAGAATGCAAGTGTCTGACTAACTAAGGATGTATGTGACTGACTGACCAACGAAGGATGTAAATTACTTACTAACTAAGGATGTGAATGACAGACTATCTCAGAATGTAAGTGACTGACTGACTAGGATTTAAGCTGATTTACTCAGGATGTAAGTGACTGACTTAGTAAGGATGGAATTATATATAAGTGATTGATTTACTAAGGATGTAAGTGACTGATTTATGAAGGATGTAAGTGACTGACTCACTATGGATGTAAGTGACTGACAAACTAAGGATGTAAGTAATTGATTTGCTAAGGATGTAAGTGACTGACTCACTAAGTAAGGAACTGACTAAGTTTATATAACTAGGTAAGTGACTGACTAACTTATATCACCAGGTAAGGGACTGACTAAGTGTATATCACCAGGTAAGGGACTGACTAAGTGTATATAACTAGGTAAGTGACTGACTAACTGTAATATCACCAGGTAAGGGACTGACTAAGTGTATATAAGTAGGTAAGTGACTGGGTAACTGTAATATCACCAGGTAAGGGACTGACTAAGTGTATATAACTAGGTAAGTGACTGACTAACTGTAATATCACCAGGTAAGGGACTGACTAAGTGTATATAACTATGTAAGTGACTGGGTAACTGTAATATATCCAGGTAAGTGACTTACTAAGTTGATATAACTAGGTAAGTGACTGACTAAGTGTATATAACTAGGTAAGTAACTTACTCACTAAGGATGTGACTGACAGACCTACTAAGGATGTATGCCATGTCATGTTTGTATGACTTAGTGTATAAAACTATATATTTATCTTTTTATGTAAAATTCGCTTACAAAATGTATATAACTATGTAAGTATCTAACTATGTAAGTGACTGACTAAGTATAATTATATAACTATATAAGAGACTAAGTATATATACAACTAAGTAAGTGACTTAAGTTATATAATGATATGATATCTGATCAAGTATATATGATTGATTGAAGTGTATCATTTCTCTACAAGTTACAGTAAGCCTATCTTTATTAATCATTTTAAAAATACCTCACTTTATTACCTTCACTCTCACACAATGTGCAGTCATCCTGTTTTTATGATAATCCATTGGCTGACATAATTCTGTGTTGATGAACACACAATTACTACTAGTATATAAAATTGACTATCAAGCGAAGTAAACGAGGTATAATGTTAGTTCAACTATGTTTGTGAAACAGGACTTTGGATGTACTATATTACATACCTCAGGCAGTTGAACAATTTCAGGGTCATCATGGGAAAACAATATCTCAACAGCATACATCTAAAAGAAGAGCGATTTTCAAGTTCTTTAGAGTCTTGATCATGCTACAAATAGAACATTTCCAGAGTAAATTCATGAAAATAAACTAAACAAACTCATGAGCTATAGTAAAGTTAAGAAAGAATCGTTCCTAAACTTAAAAATTCGTAGCTAAGAAAATAATGATTAAATGTATTTTAACGCTGAGAAGAGAGAAGTGGCATAAATGCTTGATGAAACGGGACCTAGTATGTAAGTAGCTGCCTAACTTAGTCTTTAAGTACTGACATACTAATTATGTAAGCACTCATACTAAGTGAATTAATACTGACTAAATAATTGTGTATGTACTAAATGACTTCAAATGTTCCTAGGCCTGTAATAATGACTGACTATTAATTATGTGTCAATTTACAAATACTGTAATAACTGACTGATTCATCATATGAGAACTGATTACTATCACTACGTCAATGTGTGTAACTAGGTAAGGGACTAAGTGTATATAACTAGGTATGACTTAAGTGTATATAACTAGATAAGAGACTGACTAAGTGTATATAACTAGGTAAGACTTAAGTGTATATAACTGGGTATGACTTAAGTGAATATAACTAGATAAGGGACTGACTAAGTGTATATAACTAGGCATGACTTAAGTGTTTATAACTAGATAAGGGACTGACTAAGTGTATATAACTAGGTATGACTTAAGTGTATATAACTAGGTATGACTTAAGTGTATATAACTAAATAAGAGACTGACTAAGTGTATATAACTAGATAACAGACTGACTAAGTGTATATAAATAGGTAAGTGACTGACTGAGTGTATATAACTAGGTTAGTGACTGACTAAATGTATACAACTATGTAAGTGACTGACTAGGTAAGTGACTGACAAAGTGTATATAACTAGGTTAGTGACTGACTAAGTGTATATAACTATGTAAGTGACTGACTAAGTGCATATAACTAGGTTAGTGACTGACTAAGTGTATATAACTAGGTAAGTGACTGACAAAATGTATATAACTATGTAAGTGACTCACTAAGTGTATATAACTATGTAAGTGACTGACTAAATGTATGTAAATAGGTAAGTGACTGGCGAATTGTATATGAATATGTAAGTGAGAGATTAATTGTTTATAACCAGGTAAGTGACTGACTAAGTGTATATATAACTATGAAAATGACTGACTAAGTGTATATAACCAGATAAGTGACTGACTAAGTGAATATAACCGGGTAAGTGACTGACTATGTGTATATAACCAGGTAAGTGACTGACTAAGTAAATATAACCGGGTAAGTGACTGACTAAGTGTATATAACTAGGTAAGTGACTGACTAAGTGTACATAACTAGGTTAGTGACTGACTAAGTGTATATAACTAGGTTAGTGACTGACTAAGTGTATATAACTAGGTAAGTGACTGACTAAGTGTATATAACTAGGTTAGTGACTGACTAAGTGTATATAACTATGTAAGTGACATACTAAGTGTATGTAAATAGGTAAGTGACTGGCGAATTGTATATGAATAGGTAAGTGAGAGATTTAAGTGTTTATATAACTATGTAAGTGACTGACTAAGTGTATATAACCAGGTAAGTGACTGACTAAGTGAATATAACCGGGTAAGTGACTGACTAAGTGAATATAACCGGGTAAGTGACTGACTATGTGTATATAAATAGGTAAGTGACTGACTAAGTAAAAATAACCGGGTAAGTGACTGACTTAGTGTATATAACTAGGTAAGTGACTGACTAAGTGTATATAACTAGGTTAGTGACTGACTAAGTGTATATAACTAGGTTAGTGACTGACTAAGTGTATATAACTATGTAAGTGACTGACTAAGTGTATGTAAATAGGTAAGTGACTGGCGAATTGTATATGAATAGGTAAGTAGAGATTAAGTGTTTATAACCAGGTAAGTGACTGGCTAAGTGTATATATAACTATGTAAGTGACGGACTAAGTGTATATAACCAGGTAAGTGACTGACTCAGTGAATATAACCGGGTAAGTGACTGACTATGTGTATATAAATAGGTAAGTGACTGACTAAGTAAAAATAACCAGGTAAGTGACTGACTAAGTGTATATAACCAGGTGAGTGACTGGCTAAGTGCATATAACTATGTAAATGACTGACTTAGCGTATATGATTAGGTAAATGACTGACTAAGTGAATATAACCGGGTAAGTGACTGACTATGTGTATATAAATAGGTAAGTGACTGACTTAGCGTATATGATTAGGTAAATGACTGACTAAGTGAATATAACCGGGTAAGTGACTGACTAAGTAAATATAACCGGGTAAGTGACTGACTAAGTGTATATAACTAGTTAAGTGACTGACTAAGTGTACATAACTAGGTTAGTGACTGACTAAGTGTATATAACTAGGTTAGTGACTGACTAGGTGTATATAACTAGGTAAGTGACGGACTAAGTGTATATAACTAGGTTAGTGACTGACTAAGTGTATATAACTATGTAAGTGACTGACTAAGTGTATGTAAATAGGTAAGTGACTGCCGAATTGTATATGAATAGGTAAGTCAGAGATTTAAGTGTTTATATAACTATGTAAGTGACTGACTAAGTGTATATAACCAGGTAAGTGACTGACTAAGTGAATATAACCGGGTAAGTGACTGACTAAGTGAATATAACCGGGTAAGTGACTGACTATGTGTATATAAATAGGTAAGTGACTGACTAAGTAAAAATAACCGGGTAAGTGACTGACTTAGTGTATATAACTAGGTAAGTGACTGACTAAGTGTATATAACTAGGTTAGTGACTGACTAAGTGTATATAACTAGGTTAGTGACTGACTAAGTGTATATAACTAGGTAAGTGACTGACTAAGTGTATGTAAATAGGTAAGTGACTGGCGAATTGTATATGAATAGGTAAGTGAGAGATTAAGTGTTTATAACCAGGTAAGTGACTGGCTAAGTGTATATATAACTATGTAAGTGACGGACTAAGTGTATATAACCAGGTAAGTGACTGACTCAGTGAATATAACCGGGTAAGTGACTGACTATGTGTATATAAATAGGTAAGTGACTGACTAAGTAAAAATAACCAGGTAAGTGACTGGCTAAGTGTATATAACTATGTAAATGACTGACTTAGCGTATATGATTAGGTAAATGACTGACTAAGTGAATATAACCGGGTAAGTGACTGACTATGTGTATATAAATAGGTAAGTGACTGACTTAGTGTATATAACTATGTAAGTGACTGACTTAGCGTATATGATTAGGTAAATGACTGACTAAGTGAATATAACCGGGTAAGTGACTGACTATGAGTATATAACCAGGTAAGTGACTGACTAAGTGAATATAACCGGGTAAGGGACTGACTAAGTAAATATAACCGGGTAAGTGACTGACTAAGTGTATACAACCAGGTAAGTGACTAACTAAGTGTATATAACCAGGTAAGTGACTGACCAAGTGAATATAACCGGATAAGTGACTGACTATGTGTATGTAACCAGGTAAGTGACTAAATAAGAGTATATAACCAGATAAGTGACTGACTAAGTGAATATAACCGGGTAAGTGACTGACTAAATGTATATACCTAGGTTAGTGACTAAATAAGTGTATATAACCAGATAAGTGACTGACTAAGTGAATATAACCGGGTTAGTGACTGACTATGTGTATATAAATAGCTAAGTGACTGACTAAGTGGATATAACAATGCAGGTATTCAGAATCATCTTGAGTCTGTTAATCAGTGACATCTGTTAAGTAAGAAATCTTCATTAAATATAAGCTGGAGATCAAAGTTATTAAAGCATATTCTTCCTATTATGAAACCAACCTTTTATCTGATATTCATTATTTGGATTAAGAACAAGTTCAGATATTTTACACAATCTTACCTTGAAGCCATTCGTTGTCACATATTGCTGCCGGTTGCTTTTGTTCAAATCAAAATTATTTGGTGTATATCACTGAGAATGATGCTCCCAAATCTTCCAAATAGTTCTATATGGTCTTATGCGTGAACTTTGATTTAAGACTATTTCTAACATTCAAGATACCTGTAACCACAGAAAGATAAACGGTTATTGATAATCTAAGTTAATGAAATCGTCTGTAGTTTCATACCCAAACATTTTGTACACAAACATTTAAGGTCCAGCATGGTGACATTTCCGAAGAATCTTAATGATAACCTTTCCTTAAGGATGTAATTTTTGCTTAAGATCCAAGAGATTTTTCTAAAATTTTAAATACAGTACAACCTCTCCAGAGCGACCCTATCAAACATTTAAGGTCCAGCATGGTGACATTTCCGAAGAATCTTAATGATAAACCTTTCCTTAAGGATGTAATTTTTGCTTAAGATCCAAGAGATTTTTCTAAAATTTAATACAGTACAACCTCTCCAGAGCGACCCTCTCCTGAGCAACAACCTCTCCAGAGCGACCCTCTCCTGAGCAACAACCTCTCCAGAGCGACCCTCTTCTGAGCAACAACCTCTCCAGAGCGACCGTCTCATGAGCAACAACCTCTCCAGAGCGACCGTCTCATGAGCAACAACCTCTCCAGAGCGACCTTCTCATGAGCAACAACCTCTCCAGAGCGACCTTTTCATGAGCAACAACCTCTCCAGAGCGACCCTCTCATGAGCATCAACCTCCTTCAACAACGGCTTGATATCAGTTTTCCCAATACACGATTTAACTATTACTTAACCTCTCTAGAGCAACAATCTCTCAACAAACAACAACAACAACAACACTCTTTTGCTACTCCCAAAGGGTGTTGCTTTGGAGAGGTTGCACTGTATATATTTAGTGGTATAACGAAATATTTCAACCTTTGACCGATATATGTATAACGTGTATATAGGCCTATGTGTTTACATGTATATGTGTATATACGTGTATATATGTGAATATTGATCCCATTTTGACTTAAGATTTTCCTTTATATTCACAACATTTCCTTAAAAATATTAAGGGGGTTCATGCCATTGCATCCTTAAAATTAAATAATCCAACACGTAAAGATAGCATTAAACACAAAATAAAGAATTATCATTATTAATTATTGATCTTACGTTGTCGTCGTAGTTAAAATATACAGTACAACCTCTCCAGGGCGGCCCTCTCTTGAGCTACAACCTCCCTTTAGCAACAGCATGATTCTTTCCTTCTGCACGATTTAACTACATGTACTAATTAAATCTCTCTAAAGCAACAACCTTTCAACAACATATTTATGCTACTCCCATTGATTTGAGAGGTTGCACTGAAATTATTTCGTATTTCGAAAGTTTGTGTCACCAATGTTACCATGAGTGGAAATCAATACTTAAGGAGGTCCCGTCAGTCAGCCATGTTGGATGTCCACGAAATGTGTACAATAAGAAAATAGGATTTTTCTGAGATGAGGTAAGAATCTAAACTAATGAACACACGCAAAACCACTTCATTACCTACGCATGAGACAATGAAATAATAAATATTGAATATAATTATGTACAAAAAATAATTACCTGCAAAGTGTTCAATTTCTGAAGATCAACGCTATTTCCTGTGTCACACTGTATGCACGTTTGATGAACGAGAAAAAAATAGTTCAAAATCTCTTTTAGTGCAACCCGATACTACTTTTTGGTTAGGAACATCAACAACCTGAAAAAATAAGGTCAACTCACTTAAGTGGTCAGATTATAAAAGACGATAGTAATTTGATTTTAAAAATTGCGAACACCTGGTTCAATCTGGCCCGGTGTAGGATTGAGCAAACGACCTGTAAAACAGAAGTCGGTGCTTTACCACCAAACCACGATATCTACTTTCACTTTGGCAATTGATATATATACAAAAAGATGAAATCGTGTAACACATTAAAAATAAGCAGAAAGCGTTAATGTTTTAAACGCCATCTCAAGAACGTACAAATCTCTCGTGTTAGCAAAAACATTTCAGTAAGATACCAAAGGCTTCCATTAATTGTTACCACAATGAAAAACCTTACT